>CAJNIZ010002536.1:99187-128112 GCA_905231905.1 Symbiodinium pilosum
AGGGTTTTAGGGTTTAGGAATAAAGGTCCAGGGATTTTCCAGGAAACCAACAGATCCCATCCAAACTCCCAACGATGCTGTAGTTTCATGTTCCCTTCCATTCCCTCATTCCCTGAACCCTGCGGCCTAAGAACCCGAAATCCTAAACCAAACAGCTAAATCCTGAACCCTAAACCCNNCTAAACCCTAAACACTAAGCCATAAACCCTGAACCCTAATCCCTAAACCCAACTTCCAAAACCATAAGCCAAGCCGGTTCGGCAGCGAAGCCCGACCGTTGCAGCCGCCTCTGGAGGAGTACGCGGGCCTCGGCCAAAGGCTCTACCGTCCGGGCTAAGGGAACATAAAATGGAAACTACTATAATGGGGTGATAGAGGGATTATAGCATAGATATTGGGGTTGTTAGGGCTTGGAGCTTGGGGTTTAGGGTCTTAAGGGTTTAAGGCTGAGGCTTTTGCTTGAGGCTTGGGGGTTAGGGTGCAGGGCTAAGGGTTTGGGGCTTTGGTTTTGGGGTTTAGGGCTTACGGTTTGGTATTTGGGGTCTAGGGCTTGGGGTTTGCGGCTTCGCCGGCCTGAAACGCACATCCTAAACCCTAAATCCTATATAAGCCCCCAACTCCATACACCCTAAACCAAGATGATGTTAGTAGCTGAGTTTTCTTGGGAACATACCATCTTACCCAGGGAGCCTGATACCCCACGGGCATGGAATAGCATGCGATTTAAGGTTTAGTTCAGGGTCTAGGGTTTAGGATCTTAGGTTTAGGGTTCAGGATTTAGTGGTTCAAGGTTTACCGCTTGGGGTTTGACATTCAAAGCTACCTTAAGAAGTAAATCCTGAAGCATAAGTCCCAAACGCTCTAAAACCCAAGCCCTAAACGCAAAGCTCCAGATCCCTAAACCCTAATCACTAATCCCTAAACCCTAATACTTAAACCCTATACTCCAAACCCTGAATCCTAAACCCTTACCCTAGAAGCCCAGTTACCTATATATTGGGTTCCTGTCCTTAAGTCCCTATATATTTTTGTACTATCTGTAACCCAAGGACTTACTATATGGGTACCTGGGCTTCTAGGGTTAGGCAGTCTCTCTGAGATTCTAGCAGCCTGCAGTCGTCTGCTGAGGTCTCCCACTTCCTGCAGATTCACCATAGGGTTTAGGGTTTAGGGTTTAGGGGTTTAGGGGTTTAGGGGTTTAGGGTTTGAGGTTTAGGGTCCAGGGTTTAGGGTTAGGATTTACCAAACTAAGGGTACCTTAAAAGGTGGATATAGGGATTGCTGTGTAAAGGGATGTACAGGGTTTAGGGTTGATAACCTAGGGTTCAGGGTTTCCCAAAAACAAGGATCCCTTTTTAAGGGTTCCTAGAATAAGGGCTATAGTAGTTTGGGGTCGGTGTTGGAGTCCCGCTATTTTGTGAAACTACCACATTAGACCAGGGGCTTGGGGTTGAGGATTCCAAGTCTAGGACGTAGGGTTCTGGTTTTAGGGCTTATAGGGCTTAAGGTTGAGGATCTAGGGTTTAAGGTACGGATTAGGGCTTAGAGTTCAGGTGCAGGGCCCAGGGTCTTAGGGCTGAGGATTTCGGCCTGGGAGTTTGCAGTTGGGGCTAAGTTGTGTTATGCTAAGCTGCGAATCTCCAAAAATGCAAAAACCCTTTCGGAATCCTCCAAAGCAAGATTACGGCATAAACTGTGGTATACAGTTGGGACTGGCAGGGGAAAGGTGGTTTTGGCGAACCATGTGCATGTCTCTTCACCTCCTCGTCTACATTTTGGAACTGATTTCCCGGTTTCGCTGAATGCCGTGTCCTTGCGACCCCAGGAAAAAGTCGATCGTCCTTTGGAAGCGCAACGCACGTGTTGGAAGGTCAGTGAAAACTACTACTTAACCATTAGCCTATGAAAGGCTCTGGCAAGTCCTAGAAGCCCTGTTCCACAAGTCTCCAAAAATCTGTGGGAAATCCTAGATAAACCACCAACAAACTCCATCTCCTAATCAGTGCTTAAGTTGGATTGGGGGGGTGGGTCCCAATAACGGTTAGGGTTTAGGGTTTAGGGTTTAGGGTTTAGGGGTTAGGCGCATAGTACTCCCTATCTTCACCCCCACAACCCTTCCAGCGCCCTGAACACTCCCAAGCCGTAAGCCCTAAAACTTATGGTAACTTCTATCTGCTTTTCCACTTCCCCACGCCCCCCTGAAGCCTAAGTATCAGGCCTCCATAGATACGCCTACATACTTCTGTAACCAAATTAAAACACTTTATCAAGACCATAAACTCTAAACCTTAAACACTAAGCACTGACTCCTAAGCTTTAAACCTTAGACTTTGAATGCCTATAAACCCTGAGCCTTGCGAAACCCCATAAACCCAACATTTCCTAGAATTTTTTAGAATACCTAGAAGCCCTACACCCTATAAACCCTATAAACGCTATAAACCATATGAACTCTACGAACCCTAAAACTCTATAAACCATATAAACACTACAAAAAACCCTATTAACCCTACTAACCCTATAAACCTATAACCCAATAGAAACCCTATGAACTCTAAACCCAAAAACCCTGTAAACCCTACGAGCTCCATAAACCCTAAACCTTCCTCCCTGGCCTTGTCGAGATCGACGTGCCCTAAAGCTCAAACCTTGAGTCCTAGGCCCTAGATCTTGAACCCTAAACCCTAAACCCTACCCCATCAAGCCTGAACTCTAAACCCTGAACCCTTAACCCTGAATCCTAAACCATACTTGGAGGTTCATTGTACTTATACCCTACTTAGTAACTGTAGTTATAGCCCCATTATATCTAGGGATACTGTAGCTATGGGATTTACAATTGGGTTATAACTACAGTTACTAAGTAGGTTATAAGTAAAACGAACCTCCAAGTAAATCCCAGGTCCCAGCCTCCTCGAGATCGACGTAGGTAGCTTCGAGCTGGGCCACCTGCGCCTGCATGGCTTCGATCTCCTCCGGGGCCTAGTGCGTCTTACTGGTTGTGGTTGGGTTTAGGGTTTAGGGTTTAGGGGGTTGGGTTTAGGGTTTAAAGTACAGGCATAAGGTTTAGAGTGTTTAGGGTTTGGGGTTCAAGGTTTAGGGTCTAGGGGCCTGCCTGGGCTATATAGGGATACATTTCGGGGTTGTATTGGGTTATACAGGGATTGTATGGGTCTTTGAGAGTCTACTCCCAATAGCGGGAACCAAACGGAAAAGAACATGGAACATCAGAGGAAACTTTGCTCATTCAGGGCTTACCAGGCCTTAGATTCTAACGGTGACTTGGAGGAACACTGGAGGGTTTAGGGCTTAGGGCCCCTATATACGCAAAAGGATGTCAGGGGGTCTTCCTAGGTTACTTAACACTAAACCCTAAACCCTAAACCCTGGTACAGGGGACAGCTGGGGTTACTATGTGGTGGGAGCCTACATAAGTCAAACCCGTCGGATGTATGGCATAAGCCCTGAGCCCTAGGGTTTAGGGTTTAGGGTTTAGGGTGGATCCCTATTATAGTCCCTATCAAGGGGAGGGGGTTTATTGATCAGGGGTCTGGGTTAGGCATCGTAATGATTGCACAGAGTCATGACAAATCGTTCTTCGAGTAGGGAAATCCAAATTGTAGAGATCAATATCCGACAGCCTTTCGTAATCAAAATCGTGATTCACATGTGTTTTTGCAATGTACTTAGCTAACGCCTAAACCCTAAACCCTTGTATCATCCCAATTGCCCATGTCGCTTTCCTTTGTCTATTCCATTTGCTTCTACACTAATGCAATTCCCCCTTGTATGTCCCTACAAACCTGTGCATCTTTATCTAAACCCTTCCACCAGACCCCGAGCCGTAAACTCTAAATCCAAAGTTGCTTCCATGCTGTTTTTCCATTCCCTCCATGTCTCCCCATCCCTACATATCTCTGTCTCCCTAGCAACGCCCTGTATATGCGGGCACCCCAAAAAGGCTTTATCATTGGCATTATTCTTGTTGTTGCTGCTAGCATGTATTGTTCTTATTGCAAACTTTGTTACGTTGATTTGTGGCATGCCCGTTCGTAGCCTTCTCATTGCTATGATGATTTTGCTTCTGGTTGTTGTTACTATTGACTATGCGAGCCCTACACCATACACCCCAAACCCCAAACCACCAACCCTAAACCCCTAACCCAAAACCCTAACCCTAAACCCCAAACCCCCAACCCTAAACTCTAAATCTAAACCCAACTCACAACTACCGAAAAGGCTGCGCACCTCGCGGCTCCAAATCTGCGCCTTGACATGCTGGCCTGGGTTGATCCAGGGTTTAGGGTTTAGGGTTACCCTAAGGGTCCAAGGACCCAAATAATGGGGTTTTAGGGGTTAGGGTTTTTACTGGGTCTTCTAATAGGCGTTATACAGAGGCTGTAAAGGCATAATGGAAAAGAAAATAGAAACTACTATTTAGGGTTTAGGGTTTAAGGGTTGTGTAGGGTTTGGTGTTTAGGTTTTAGGGTTTTAGTTTTAAGGTTTACGAAGGGTTTTATCATCGGACCTATTTTATCCTTCATTACCATGTTTAGGGCTTAGGGGAATAGTATTTTCGAGAGGGCTCTTCGTATGATTATCATATTGTTAGTGATAACATTGTACGTATCATCTTCATATTCCGTTGCTACGAAAGAACTCTTGGTCTCGAGGGAGTTTTTCAACCACTTGCAAGGTTTGGTAGGGGTAGATGTAGGAACAGATGGGGAGATAGAGGGTTTAGAGTCAAGGGTTGCGACGCAGGAGGTTAGGGTTTGAAGTTACGTTGCCATCAAACTGGAACTGAAGGTTTTGGGTTCAGGGGACTGGAGGGTCAGAGGGACTTTGTGAATGTACTTAAGAGCCACGTGAGCCATTGTCAACACTCCGAGTATCCCCCTTCATAAGCCCTATACTGCTCCCCTATATAAGCCCCTATACATAACCCCCTCTCAGGAGTTTAGACTCTAGCTTCCATATTATGTTTCATGGTCTCTTCCACTGTGGAGGTAGTAACTTAATTCGAACCCCAATCTCCGGCCCCTAGCCCCTGAACCCTAACCCCCTAAAACCTAATCCCCAAATCCAAAACCCGAAACCTAAAACCCACCAACATCCTAAAACCCTGAACCTTAGACCCTCAAAGCTAAAAGTCTAAACACTAAACCTTACCTCTTAATTCAAATTCTTCCTTTAAAGCGAATGGGTGGCTTTTAACCAGCTCCTCTTGCAGAAGGTCGAGCTGTGCCTGCATGGTAGTGGTTAGGCTTTGGGTTGAGGGTTTAGGGTCGAGGGTTTAGGGTTGAGAGTTTAGGGTTGAGGGTCTAGGGTTTAGGGTTGAGGGTTTAGGGTTGAGAGCTTGGGGGGTGTACACGAGGTCCTTGTTACACCTAGTATAATCTGTTGCTGGGTAGGGGCAGTACCCTAAACCCTAACCCTGAGGAGTAAATGGGGTCTCTATAATAGGGACCATGGGATGTTTCGAAAAGGGTTCAGGGTTTGGGGTTCAGGGTGTAGGATATACATATGTACATGTATGCATAAACCTATACATTTGGTCATGTTGGGGTCGTTGTTTTTATTTCAGGTTTTGCAATTGGACAACCAATATGAATACCCTCCCCATTATTCCTTAGGAACCCTATGATATGCACTTAGCAATGACCGATAATTGAACCCCACTTCATATAATAGGGGGAATGGAAAAAAGTGTCCGGTCAAGGCTTTCAGGGCTTAAGCTTTCGGGGCATAAATTACTGGTGCTGGCGTCAGTGGTGCCGGGTCCTGCATCGCCCTGTCCATCTCGAATAGCAGGGCTTGTGTCTAGTCTATATTATGCAATAGTTGTAAAAAGATTACCAATGAATCTTGCTGATCAAATTCAAGCTACTACAAAAGCTGTGGTGGTTGCGGTGGCAATGTGGCGACGTGGCGGTGGCTGCGATGTGGTGGTGGCTGCGGTCGACGCCGAAGGCAGCGCCAGTGGCCTTGGTGGAGGCTGCAACGGTACTTCCGGCGTCAGCTGTGGCGGTTTTCGTGGAGGTTGCAGTAGCGCTGGCTATGCCGGTAGCTTCAGTGGTGGTGGTGGTGGCGGCTGCAGTGTCATAGTACCGTGTGCATTCGTAGACATACCCAGTATGGAGGCGGAGGTCTTGCTAAGCATGGACAGATCGCGAACCGAATAAGCCCCCAACACTAAAATAATATTCTAGGGTTTAGACCTGGACCCTCCTCCTACCCTCTATTAGGGCCTAAGTACCTACTATTAGGGACCATATATCCCCAATTAAGGGTACAAGGAAGGTCCTGGGAATTTAGGGTTGAGGTTTCCGTTGAAGCTCCAGCAGCCGTCCTGCAGTCGCATGCTCTCTTTCCAGTCGACCAGAAGCCTGGCAAAAAGCACACTCGAAACTGATGAACCAAAGTCCCTATGTATCTATAGTCCCGCTTAAGTAGATAGAATATGGCTTTGGGTATATTATAAGAAGATCCCCAAATACCCCATACTCTATCTACTTAAGGACGACTATAGCACTTCTCTAAGTAGAGGGGCCCCAAGGAACCCTAGGATGACATTGGGTAGGATTAGGAGTTAGGGTTTAGGGTTTAAGGTTAAGGTTTAGGGTTTAGGGTGATTTAAGGACCCCGGCTTTGACACCCAGTATATATATATATATACATACTCACTAGGAGCAAAGGACCCTGTATACCTTACAAGCCCTACTACATGTAGAGGCTATGAGGAGAATATGGAGGAAGACCAGGAATAATGAACAGTGGTAACCCTAAACCCTAAACCCTTAACCCTAAACCCTAAACCGCGAGTGTTTGGTGCAGAGCCCCTTCCAGTGCCGCATGCACTCTGACCTAGTTTCCCGAAATAAGGGGACCCCAATATAAACCCCACCTTGGGTTTAGGGTTTAGGGCTTAGGGTTTAGGGTGTTCCTTATGATGGGGGCCCCAAAATGGTACCCCTAGTGGGAAACCCTAAACCCTAATCCCTAAACCCTAGACCCTATATAGTCCAAGATTATCCCTATATAAACCCTACAAACCCCTTAAAAGGGACCCCTAGTTTTGGGAAACCCACATAGTACGACATGAATTTCAAAAAAGAAACTCTAGGATGCCACTTGGTCGTAGCTCGGGCTTTTTCCTACCTGGCCCTCAGCCGTATAAACTCCTATATTAACTTCAGTCAATGCTTCCTACAGAATATGAAGGACGTGGGCTCAGTAGAAAAAACTATAGTATGGGCTATCCTCAATCTAAAGGAGGGGCCCCTATGTCCACCATTGATGGTTCCTTGGTAAGGCCAATATTCATTGACGGTAGCTCATATGAGCCAGGTTCATATATCCCTGTAACCCTAAACCCTAAACCCTAAACCTTTTGAAGGACAGTTAGCTTACCCTGGTGATAACTTGAGCGTCTCCCTGCTTAGCTCGGACGAGGAGATTCTGATACGTCAGCATTCGTACGGCCTAAGATTTGGGAGTTGCTCAAGACAGCTTTGCAGCATATGAGCTATGGTCTAAACTCCCAGCTTTCCCTTAATGATCGCATAGTGGTTCTCTGTACATTACCCTATATAATCCTAAACGCGGTTGAGGGTTTAGGGTCCAGAAAATGTCAGTGCGCAGATTCGAAAGTCATAGGGTTCAGCGTTTGGGGTTTAGGGTCTCCATGGTTGGAAGCCCCACCTAAACCCTACACCATGCTCAGTAGCCGCCTCGACGGAAGAGGAAGCAATGATGGCCCAGGTGCCGTAATGGCTCCTGCATCTGCTGGGCGGTTGCCAAGGAACTTGAATTTCATAACATGGAATCTTTCGGTTTAGGGTTTAGGGTTTTGGGTTTCAGGAGACCTTGTACCGTAGTCTCCTTGGACCTTTTTAACAATTCCTTCGGGTTCTACTACATTGAATGTAGACTAAAAGTCCAAAAGAGACTACAGTGTCATAACATGGTTTCATCAGACCTGAGCTCCTCAACAGCGACCCGAGTTAGCCTCTGCCGTTTACCGTTCAGGGTTTATCTCCCTGGAGGAGGAACTTTAGTATCGTTATCCCATACAGACCCCAATCCTAACACCCCGCACCTTTCAACAAGAGCTAATTACGAGGTCTTGTTGAAACCTGATTTGGAGCTGGGCGGTGCTAAGGTGGGGACCTAAGCCCTAAACCTTAATCCCTAAACCCTAAATCCTGAACCGTAAGTCCTACATCCTGAACCCTACTTGGAGGCTCATGATGCCCCTTAAATTCGAGTCTACCCACACAGCTTTCCTAGTTGTGGCAAGAACCCACCCATGACCATCAAGTAGGAACTAGCCCAAAATCCCTAAAGCCTACACACTCCTCAAGTCTCCTTTTTACCATTTCAATTTCCATCCTCTACCCTGCATCTTACATGAGAAACTCCAAACTATAACTCCCTAAAAACTGAATCGTGAAACGTAAACACTCCCACGATAAATGCCCAGAACCCGCTCAAAGCGGTCCCAAGGTACCCCAAACCCATAGCAGAGTTGCTCTTTTTCAGTGCTTGAACCATGTAGGGTAACCTTCTCCGTATAACTAACAAGGGAGCTTTAGTTAAGACCCCGAAACTTAGCACCCTATTCTATCGTCATATGGTAGCTATAGGGTCTTCATTATAGCTGTACCCTTTTGACTAACATCATACAGAGACAAGGAGGATATCACCTTACTCCAGATTGCAGAGTACAATCTCCACACTACAGCTACAACTTTGGAAAGCCTAACCCTCCATACTCCCCCAAATCCCCCGACCCTAAATCCCTAAACCCAAAATACATCCCAGAGCCTAAAAAACCCCCGAACCCGAGACTAAACTTAAACCCAAAATACAAGCCTGCCTTCCCCTTCAAAAGAGTTTAGGGTTGAGGGTTGTATGACTCCAATAAACATCACTTTCGGGAGCTAGTGTGGAGCCCTTCTTAAGCAAACCCAGGGGGTTCTATGTTTCCAAGGTTGGGGGATGTTGGGGGTTTAGAGTTTAGGGTTTAGGATTTGCGGGGGTTATAGGGGTCGGGGGCTTAGGCTGTAGATTTAGTGTTTAGATCTTTAGGCTTTGGGGTTTAGGTTTTGGGGGTTTGGGGTTCAGGCTCCCGGTTTGGCAGATGTAGTTTTCAAACATCAGCTCATACTCTAAACCCTAAACCCTGAACCCTAAACCCTGAATCCTAAACCCTGAAACCCTAAACCCTGAGCCCAACACCCTGAACCCCAGAACCCTGAACCCTGAACTCTAAAACCCAAAATAAACCAAAACCCTAAACCCTTAAACTCTTAGACCCTAAAACTCTAAACCCTTTCACCTTGGTGGAGTCAGGCCTGGTGTTTCGGGCGTCTCGCTGGCGGCCAGGAGGTTCGTGCAGTACTCGGCCGCTGCGCGGAGTTTCGCCTGAGGGCCAGGGTTTAAGGGTTAAGGGGTACCTTTAAAAGGGTTTATAGGGGTTATATAGGCTTGAGGGTTTAGGGTCTAAGGGTTTAGGGGTGTAGGGTTTAGGGATTAGGGTTTAGGTGCTGGGGTGTAGGGTTTAGGGGATAGGGAGGGCTTTAAGATCTAGGGTTTGGGGGGTCGGAGTTCAGGGTATAGTACCTCTAAATCCTTAAATACCACTCGCTAACCCCTAAACCCTAAACCCTAAACCCTAAACCCCATTACAGCGTGGGGGGGTCCACCAAAGGATCCCAACTTCGAGGAAGTGTATGCCCAATGGTCCTTTCTTTACAAGGACCTCTAGAATCACACCCCATGTGAGCCATTGTCTAAACTCCTAGTATCCCCCTTAATAGTCCCCTATAGTAGTCCCCTATATAATCCTCTATAAGGAGTTTAGACTATAGCTCATGTACCTTTTTGGGCCTGTGAAATGAATTCGAAAGGGGGCCGGGGATGGTAAGGGCCTTAAAAAATTAGAGATTTGGCAAGTTCCCTAGATTCAGGCGCTTTTATTACTGTTACTATTATTATCAGTATTATCTTCGTGGGTTTAGGGTCTAAGTTAATAAGGGAACCCCAATGTAGATCCCAAAAAAACTATAATCCTTTGTATAGGGGCCCCAAGACCTGATTTTGGCGAAATCCCAGCCCTAAACGCTAAACCCTCATGTTGGGAAACACAGAAGCTTGGCCCCGTGCGATGGCTGACTGCGCTGCCTGGCGCTCCTAACCAGCGCGAGGCTATGACTGACCAATGCAACAACCTTCATACTAGGGTTTAGGGTCTAAAGGGGTTATATTGGGGGTTACATAGGGGATGATATAGGGTTTAGGGTTCAAGGTTCAGGGTTTAGGTTCTAAACTCCCTGGAGGGGGTTATATAAGGGACTTACGGGACTACTGCAGGGGTTGATAATGGGGATACTAGGAGTTTAGACTATATGGCTCATATGGTTGGTGCTGCAGAGATTTCGTTGCCAGAGCTCAAAAAGTCATGGTGCTACTAGTCAACAGGTGGCAGTGTCTGAGAGCGGTATAGATTTGATGACTCTTCCCGAAACCCCATACGCTAAACCATTTCCGCCACTAAGTTTACGGGGCTGAAAGACTTCAACGAAATTTCTTCCACTGAGTTAGAGTAAGGGCCCCAATCAACCGGCTTTAGGGTTCCCCTAAACCCTAAAACCCTAAACCCCTGAACCCTTGAACCCCTAAACCCTTGAACCCCTAAACCCCTAAACCCCTAAACCCTAAATCGCTAAATACATTAGCGCTCCTTGAGCCTGTCAGGACCTTTGCTCCTAAAGCATGCCCGAGAAGGCTGCGACCGCGTGTGAGTAGTATGCGGTTTAGGGTTTAGGGATTTTTTGGTGGTTGAACCTAGTAAGATTATATTCCTTATACAAAATGCTATACCCCAAAAGGAGGATATAATCTTACTTTATATTGGGTACCATAGTATCCTCAAAATAAAAACTACTCATGTGGAAGCAAACCAACCAACAATTACACTCCTGGAAGCTGCTAACACCATATCTCAGGGTTTAGGGTTTAGGAGGACCCCCCCACCCTGTAAAAGTGGTGTAATAGGAATATGAGAGGACCCTATACAATCCTTATTATCCATGATAATCACTATTACTGGGTCGGGGGTCCACCTAAACTATATCATAGGGTTATATTGGGGTTATATTGGGATAATGGAAAAGGAAAATGGGGTTATCTTGGGATAGTGGAAAGAAAATGGCAACTGCTAAATGGTAGTTTCCCGAAATAAGGGGACCCCAATATGGACCTCAAAATACTCCAGTCCTGATTATGGGCATCCCCAAAATGGCACCCCAACAGGGCCTTATGAAGACTACAGTCCTTTCAAAAGGGATGCTATATGGGTTTCCATGTCAGTTTGGGGAGTGTAGGGCCTACATAGGATTTAGGGTACATACTGTTGAACAAGGATTGGAGTTTGTCATGCTATACCAGTTCAAGGGCTATGAGCGGATGATGTTATCAACTATTTAGGGTCTTCGGCTGTTTGTGCTACAGCTCCAGGAAACTAGGTTTTGAGCGCCAGTCACTTTACCAGTAACCCCAGCCCTAAGCCCTAAACCCTAAACCCTAAACAACCCGAAACCCCAAACCGACTAGTCTCAGATAGGAGAACTGATGAGGCCGAAAACTAGATTAGGGTTTAGGGTTTGGCGTTTAAGGTTTAGGGTTTAGGGTTTAGGGAATTCGACACATAAGCAGCTGCGTAAGACTGATCAAGACACGGCCACAAGGGAACATATAGATGGGGACATCACCGTGCAATCCCCTCATCACCAATCTTCGTAGGAAAAAATCCCAACCACAGTGCTGGGACAATGCTCGCCTGAACTCAAAACCCTTCATCCCAATCTACTATCACTATACAACCCTAGTATACTATAGTAGTTTCCATGTTCTTTTCCAGTATCCCGGTATGACCCTAGTTTACTCTATGTAATCAGCACAGTCCTCTGCAACGGAGCGCTGCATGTTAGTGATCTCCTGCCGGACTGCTTCGGCCTGCTTCAGTATCCAGGGCACCACTGTCACATGTCTGGGATTGAGGCAGACACCCTCAGAGGAGCACCCACTACCCGTTTGCGATGCAAGTCTTGGCTTGCAGTGGCTTCCCCCAAGGGTCCAAGGACCCCGAGAATAGGGACTTAGGGCCCAAATATCAGACATATTATAGTGTTTGGGCCCCAAGGCCCCGTTATTTGGGTCCTTGGATCGTTAGGGTTCTCTTGGGGGCCATATCAACCCCGCAATAAAACCTCACGAGTCATAGGAACAACAGTCGCAGCAATGGCTCGGGAAGCATAGCAAGGATCACAATGAAATTTCAGAAGGCATGGCAACACTGCCCACCCTCGTTTTGTAATGATTATGGGTAGTTTTAACTTTAAGTAGACCTATATAAAAATGTATATTTTATATATATCGGAGAACAGCAATTATGACCTGCTTTAGGCAGCTGCTAGCCTTACATACAACTACCCAAAACCCACAATCTAACCATATGTCCTGCCCTGCGGAAGCGCCCGTAAAACCCAAACCCTAAACCGTAAACCCCTATACTGACTGTCCATGAACCTGTGAGTAGCACTTGAGGCGGCCAAAGTTTGAATAGCTTCCCAAACCTGCCTCAGGCCGAAGGGTTTGGGTTTTAGGGAGGGAACCTAGGACCCTCACTTTTTGCAACTCCTCAGGGACAGTAGTCACGATCAGCAAGGCCTGACGTTTCTTGTCGGCCGTGTCCTTTCGATTCTGCTGGGCCTCCACGTACAGTTGCCAAAGTTTCGAGCTTAGGGTCTGTAACCCTACATGAGGGGGGGGGATGTTAGGATTGTGGTCCTCTGTAAGGTGCCCTACATACTAGCATCTGAAGTATCAAGGGGATGCGAAAGGGGACCACAATTGTTCGACAACTTTCCTGATAGCCTTCATGGGAAAGGACAACCTCTGTATAGAACCCTGCTTGGGGCTCCATGTTAGTCTGGTTTAGGGTGTAGGGTTTAAGGTTAGTTTAAGCTTCAAGGTTTAAGGTCTACAGCTTACCGTCAGAAGTAGGAAGCTGCAAAAAGCACACACACGAAGCAGGACAAACAGTAGTTTCCATGTCAGTGTCCATTTGATTCTGTATCATCCCGCTGGTTACATAATATATAAGTAGACATATATCTTTAAAGCTCTATATATATATATTGTATTTATCTTCTGCATGTATGTATATCCCTATATACCATTTAATACATGCGTAGATATATACGTATACATCCCTCTGCACACACACCTCTCTCTCTGTCTCACGCTCTCGCTCTCTCGCTCTCTCTCTCTCTCTCCCTTTGAGCCCGTATGTATGTATACATACCTATGCAATCCTACATGCATCTTTTATATACACATGGGTATATACATACACGCCTATACCCCCAGAAGCTACGAGCAAGAGAGCCTGGGCCACTGCTGTGGCATCGACTGCGTCCTTGCCCCGCCCGGCGGCCACTTCGTCTTGAACTGCCTCATGAGCTTCCACATTGGTTTAGGGTTTAGGGTTTGTAGGGTTAGCATGGTTTAGGATTTTGGTGGGTTCAGGGTTTCGAGGTGGTATATGAATCTTTGACGGGTGTTGCACGCAAGGAGGCTGAAAGCACAATCAGTTAGCAGCAGCAGCAGCAGCAGCAGCAGCAGCGGTACTAACGATAACAACAATAGAGCGATGGCCTAACCCTGTGAACCTATGGTTAATGAATCGCACAAAAGACTAAAACCTAAACCCAAAAAACCCTTGAACCCAAACCCTAAACCGTGAATTGCAAACCCTTAACCCTGACCCCAAGCCTTAAACTCGAAAGCGCAGTTTTTTATCCAAAGCCCTGAGCCCTAAACCCTAAATAGTAGTTTCCATTTTCTTTTCCATTATCCCTATATAACCCCAAT
The DNA here is from genome assembly GCA_905231905.1 of Symbiodinium pilosum. Lineage (NCBI taxonomy): Eukaryota > Dinophyceae > Suessiales > Symbiodiniaceae > Symbiodinium > Symbiodinium pilosum. The sequence continues at coordinate 113,129 of CAJNIZ010002536.1, forward strand.
ATATCCCCTATATACCCCTTAAACCCTAGATCCTACACCCTAAACCCTAACCCTAACTCCCTTGCACATGTCCAACAGGCCTTCAGCTTCGCGCGAAGCTCGACGACGGCATTGGACAGATTGCTTGCAGCCTTCCTCACCTAGGTGTATGGGTTTAGGGTTTAGGGTTTAGGGCTTTAGGCGGTTTAGGTTCAGGGTAGGGTCTATAGACTTTCCAGGATTTTTTTCGTGCGCATACAGAAGATGGAACCATAAGGGCTAACTAATCTCTCTCTCTCTCTCTCTCTCCTTCCCTTTTGGAGAAAGTGCGATACCCGTTTGAAATCTTTTCGCCTGAGTTTTGCAAGTTGTTTGAAGCCAGACTCCTGTTCTCACCCTTCAGAAAACACAAAAACAGGGACCGCCCCTTTTCAACAAAATTCCAACAGCACAAGCTTTTGCCTCAGGACATTTGGACATACCTCGACGCTTCAAGCGCCGTTCTCTACAATAGCTTTGAGGGCCTACTTTTCTTTCTCTGGTTTGTATTGGGAGAATGTCGGGATTCAAGGTACTAGAAAATACCGACTCTTGTGTAACCTACCCCTGCTCTGTGGTGTCCCCGTCATGCGCATGCATCAATTTTGAAGTACGTAACTAGTCATGCCATTCTGCAATGTTTCACGCACGTAACGACCTAACTGGCACTGCCATGTAATGCAAAGCCCAATTGCCATAGTTCACTATTGTCTAAGTATAGTATAGCATTCAATACTTAAAAAAGACCGCTACATGATGTTAGTCATCCTCTAGGCCCCCAAAGTAAAAACAAAACAGCTACCAAGCAAAAACAAGTAGCTTCAGAGACCTGGGTCGGGTGTTCCGTCCCAAGTCCCACGACATCGACAACTCCAGAACCTCAGCAAAGCTTTGCTGGGGAAAACATGAGCCATAGTCCAGCTGTTCTACTCTAAGCTTACATGTCCCACTTCGAAAGGCCATTGGGGATCCCAGCTGTTCGGGGAGAATCCCAAGCGACCCTTGTTGAAGCTGTGTGGCAAATCTTTGCACAACTGCCATGCAATAACAACATTTGCCCCTGCGGAAGGACTCTGGAAGAGCAGCGCGAATGCTTTTGCGCCAAAGTTGCATCTTTATGTTCTTGCTCTACACGGCATTGTTCAAATATACTAAAGCTGGAGCACATCCACCACCGCTGCTGCTACGCCTCCTGCTGCCCTCACTTTCATTCCTACTCCTACTCAACTCCTCACCCTACTCGTAGTAACAGTGCTCTTCCTACTACTGCCGCTGTCACTTTTACTATGGCTACTCGACTACTGGCGCTTCAACCGTTTAGGAGCTTCCGAAATCTGTGTGGGCTTTGGTCTCTGCACTTCGGATTCTAGTCTCTTGGGGGTATATACCTTTGTGGTACATAAGGAGCACCCCCTCATGTTTAGAAACAGCTTGAGCCCTATATACTCTAAACCCTAAAGACCTAACCCCAAAACCCCAAACCCTAAACCTTAAACCCTGAACCCTATACAACCCCATTATAGTAAGTAGTTTCCGTTTTTCCAGTATCCCTATATAACCCCAATACAACCCCTATATGGGAGCCCGACCTTGCTTCCAAGCCTTCTTCATGGCCTGCTGTCTCTCTGGCACGGCCTGCAAAAACAGATTGGGGGCTATCATAAGTAATCAGGTATATATTAGGGATATAACAATATACTAAGGTAAGGTATATATTGTGGTTATAGTAATAATATAGTAAGGGGTTATGATAGGGATAATGGAAAAGAAAATGGAAACTACTATTTAGGGTTTAGGGTATGGGGTTTAGGCTTATCGAGGGCGCGCGCTTGTGCTGAAAGCACCCAGGCGCGCACCCCGAAGCCTATGAGCCCGCCCCTACTGGCGCTCCACCCTCACCTCGAACTCCGCAGGGTTAGGGTTCCTTGATTTCTGATTGCTAGCCATAAATCCTACACCCCAAACCCTACAGCCTAAACCCCAAACCCTAAATTCGCACCCAGGCCTGCTTGTTTGTCTGTTTGGCTCTGAAATGATGAACCATGCATGCGCATCACGGAGTCAACACTGATTTGGGGAGCAGACATGAATGGGTACTGGGGTTAGGGTTCAGGGTTTAGGATGTCTCAGAGGAAGTGCGCTGGTGCTAGAAGCACCCAGGCGCGCACCACGACTGAAAGGCCCTGGCACCCTGGACGGCCGGAAAGACCCTTCACCTCTAGCATTGGAGTAATATTAGGGTTATATTGGGGTTATATGGAAACTACTACAAGGGGTTACGGGTCTGTGTGCGGTCCTGCTCGGCGGCCTCGGGCTCATTCAGTTTAGGGTTTGAAGGCTTAGGGCTCGGAACTTAGGGTTTAGGGCTGAGGGATCTACAGGGTTTCGCGTTTGGAGTTTAGGGTTTGGGGTTCGGGACCTCGGGTTTAGGGCTGAGGGATTTGTAGGGTTTGGGGTTTAGAGTTTAGGGTTTAGGGTCTTCGAGTTTAGGCATACATCAAAAACCGCCCAAAGCCTCCTTGCACATTAAGCTCCCTAGAACTCCTACAACCACCAAAGAACCCCCTGAAAACTGAACCATAAACCCAAAAAATCCCAAACTCTAAATCCAAAGCCGCTAAAAACCTAGATACGACTAAACCCTGCACCCTAAACGCCCCCACCCCCCCCCCCCACTCCCTCTCCGCCACCCTGTCCCCGAAAGTGATGGCCTGCTTTCGAACTAGCTCCAAAGTTGACAGCTCAGAGGCTGTCCTCGGTTTAGGGTTTAAGGTTTAGGGTTTAGGGTTACTGGGTTGCTGTTCAGGAACTTAACATAAGTTACGACAAAAAGAGTAGATAGTAAATAATAGGGCTTCTGTAATTGCTACACCAACTTAATCCAACCCAGTCAGGAAAGTGACTATAGCAGGCTCTTTTGAACGGGACATAGGGCTTGTATAGGGACATATAATGAGAATGAAAATGGAAGCGAGTCTGTAGCACTGGGGTTTAGGTCTTAAGCTACCGTTATAGTCAAGCCATTTTCATTACACTTAATTTCACTTCGTGAGATCTTGGTGTAACCCTTGCATTACCGCAGTCTCCATGTCATTTTCCAGTTCCCCTCCATTTGATTGCCCACTCTGCCCTACACCCTAAAACCCCCAAACCCCTAAAGCTTAAACGCGAACGCAGACCTGAGCCGCAAAAGCCCAAACCCTAACCCCTAAACCCCAAACCCCTAAACCCATAGATTCCTGAAGAGCAAGCCCAGCTGCAGACCCTGTAGCCGCTCCAAAGCCCGCAGCTGCTCCTCTGGTCTCTTTTGGGTTTAGGATTTTGGGTTGTGGGTTTAGGGTTAAGGTTTAGGGCTGAGGGTTTCTTCGGGTGGGCTATGGGGACATGTGGGAAACTCTAAACCCTAAACCCTAAACCGGGTTTGGGCCTTCGGGCTTGTAGGGAGATGCAAGGAGTTAGAAGGCTATGAGCCATCGTCAAAGCTCCTACTATCCCTCCTACAAAGAGTCTCCTTTTGTAATCCCCCATCTAACCCCCAGGGTTTAGGTTTTAGGAGTCAAGACTACAGCTTATATGGGGTTTTGCTACAATTCGACATCCCTTTCTTGGGGTGGTTTAGGGTTTGAGGTTCGAGGGTTTAGGGGGTTTGTATTGAGGTCTCCTGTTTATGAGAACTTCTAGACGTAGCGACATATAGGTTAGGTTTGAGGGTTGAGGGTTTGAGGCTCTCATTGCAGAACCCTAAACCCTAAACCCTAAACCCTAAAGTCTAAAGTCTACCCCCCAAACCCTAAAGTCTAAACCCTAACCCCTAAAGTCTAAAGTCTACCCCCCAAACCCTAAAGTATAAACCCTAAACCCTAAAGTCTAAACCCTAAACCCTAAACCAATATACTATAGTCCTGACTATAGGGATCCCCCAGAAGCGACCCACCAATTTCTGGAACCTCCTTTTTAGAGACCACACGGCTAAGGGTTTAGGGTTTGGGGTTTAGGGGTTCTAGGGTTTAGGGGACCATATAGGTGGATATGAAGAGTTTGGGATTCGGTTTTGGGGTGTAGGGCTCAGGCGGGCTTCGGGGGTATAGGAGCTTCAGGAGGTTCCTGATATTTTTTAGATCACGTCATTGTCTCCAACATTCCGACGGCTATCATTAAGCTTGTGCCGTGAGGTCACCAAAACCGCTGGCAATTGTAACGAAATGAAGCATACCAGCAGAGACAAAAGATGTGAAAAGAACACACTTCGACAGCGTTACCATGCTTCAATTTAGCCATGGTGATGTCCACAGTGGCAGCCAGAAAGCAATCTCCATACCAGTACTAAACAGCGGCGTCAAAAACAAACGATCACTCGTAGGCTAAAACATGTCCGTTGCCAAGCTAGAGACAAGCGCGGTTGGGGCAAGCGTCTAGAAAAGAGAGAGGCTGCTGTCATTGTCCTGGATTATTGTTGCTACCCATAACGTAGGGACCTAACTAAGCATCTAGGGTTAGGGGGTGCGTACTCTACAATAATTACACAAGGGCGATAAAGAGATAATCTGGGCAATCAGCCATCTACAACCCTCAAACCCCCAACCCTAAATAGTCATTTGAGTCATTTCCATTTCCTTTTCCATTATACCTAAATTCCACCATACAGTAGTTTCCATTTTCTTTTCCATGTATCCCTACACCCTGAAACCCTAAACCATCATCTCGACACTCTAAACCCTTACTTACACCCTGAAAACGGATTATATAGGGCTTAGGGTTTAGGGTTGAGGTTGTATAGGGATAATGGAAAAGAAAATGGAAACAACTAATGGGTTATATAGGGTATATATTGGGGTAAGTTAGAATAATTTCAAATCCCAATTTAAGGCCATTTTGGTAGCACCCCCCCATATAAACAACCATTTAGGATGAGGTCGGGTGAGGTCGCTTTAAATTGCCCAGCTAAAGCCCTAAAACAGCCCTAAACCCTAAACCCAACCCCTGGATCCTAAACCCTGAACACTGAACCCTAAACCCTGAACCCTAAGCTCTAATCCCTGAACACTGAACCCTGAACCCTAAACCCGAGTCTCCTTGGCCTCTGCCCGGAAGGTGTCCTGCATCTTCTTGCGGGTTTCTTGCCACTGCCTCAGTCTAAGGTAAGAAGTATGGGCCCCTATTGTGGGACCCTAAGCTTTTTGGGAGGATTCTAGGGACCCTTAAGGGTACAGACAGGGTATATAGCAAGTACATCAGGATCCCAGGGTTAAGGGCCCATAGTAGGGGCCCATGGTTTCAACCTTAGACTCACTCTGCCAACAGGACCACAGCATTAAGTTGAGCCCCTGGTTAGCAAGGAATGAAGGAATGGGGTGGGTTTAGGATTTACAGTTTAGGGTTTAGGGCTGGATCCTTGCAGTAATCCAAATATATAATCCCCAGTAACAAACTGAAATGTCCAAGTCCCTCCCCTTCCATCTCATCATTCCCTTCTAACAAGATGTGAGTCAGGACCCCATAACTTCTCCTTAATGCATCTCTCCCCAAGAATCCATACGTTCAGAAAGCCGCACCCCTACTCCCTAGACCCTAATCCCCTATTTCCCCCTGAAGCCGTTACACAAGTATGCTTTGGCTGCTTGATAGGGGAGAAAGGAACAAAAAATCATTCTCAGGAAGCTGCTAAAAGGGGCTAAACCACAAACCCCCCAAACCTTTAAACTCCAAAACTAGAACAGCTTCATCTAAATGGTGGTTTTCTAAAGTGGTCACTAGATGATCCCTTATAAGCAACCCCCATAATCCCCTTGTAATCCCTATGTGTCCCCAGGGTCTCTAAGGGAGAGTAAGCCCAACTTAGAAGCCTTGACCCTAAAGCCTCACTTCCTAAACTCTATCTACCCTCAACCCTATCTACTTCTAATATCCTAAACCCTAAAACCCTAAAACCCTAAATCCTAAGCCCTAAAAACTCTAGACAAACCCTCAAAATATCCATCCAAAATCCCCCTTTCAACCCGGCGGCCTGATGGCAGCGACCCCAGCCGGCTGATCACCTCTCTTCCCCAATAACCAACCCTAGGGTTTAGGGGTTTAGGGTTTAGGATTTAGGGTTTAGGGTTTAGGGAAGTTACCTAAATAGTAGGTTACTGGGCTATGTAACTATAGGGTATATACAACCCAGTTCCCATTATTTAGGTAACTGGAGCCCTAGGGCAAGGCTAAAAAAATTTGAACTTTATCATAATGACCCCAAAATGGAAGCCCATAAATTTAAAGTTCTTCTATTGGCTAAGTAAGTCACTGGTTCGTAGCTCCAAAGTGCGCAGTCGCCATCTCCTTGGGATAGTCGCGGTTTAGGGTTTAGGGTTTAGGTTTGGTGTGGTTTAGGGTTGAGGGGGCCGTGAGGAATTCAAGGGACACAAAGGGATTATAAGAGATTCTGCGGGTCCCCATGAAGGATTCTAGCAGGATGATTTGAACAACTCCCTCCTTGCTTGGGGCTTGCCAACCTTGGGATCTTTTGGGGATATGTTGGTCTTTTATGAGGGGATATATGCGTCAGCATTCTCGCCCCCCTCCTCCGCCGCCGCCAACCTCACCCAATGGTCAATGATAGTGTTCATAGCAGGCTTACTCAAGAAGATTTCCGACGGTTCCTAGAAGGTTTATAGGAAAGGTTTTGATGGAGTTATACAAGACTTACAGAGATAGAGGACTTCTACAGGGCTTGTCAAGTGTTATAGAGGCTTGTATAGGTTTTGCAGAGAGTTCATAACTTTTCTGGAAGGTTGCTATCAGGTCAAACAAAAAGTCTGGAAGAGTTTTAGGTGGTTTTCCACGGAAATTTCGTTGGGGGCTTTTGGAGCACCCCCCAAGTCCCCGCTGTCCTGTGGCCTGTGGTGAATGTGGTGAGGCCTTATAAGGGCTTAGAAAGTCAAGATTAGGAAGATTTTATGGAGAGTTCATGGTTCGTAGTCTGTATAGATACGGCCTCATCTCAAGACGGGGACGATATGGGGAGGAGGCGGGGGAGGCGCAGAAACCTGAGCGTGAACGCATGTATTGGGATTTAAAGCGGGAACGCAAAAGAAAATGGAAACCGACATTCAAATTTAGGGCTTGGGGATAAGGGCTTGGGGTTTCTGGTCTAAAGTTCGCGGATTGGGGTTCAGGATCTGGGTTGAGGAACTGGGATTTGGGATCTTAGGGTTTGGGGTTAAGGGAGCTACAGGCCTGTACTGAGCTGTTAACCATATAGGTATGACTACAAGGTTAAAAGGGACTACTTTAGTAATCCATTCCCCCATCCGCATCTGAGAATGTGCATTCGGTGGCCGAACCAAGCAAGAACCTTCTCTTCTGATACAGTATTACAACCAAAAGATAAGTAGAATCTTACTCCAAAGTGGGGAGCGTCCGGGAGCGTAGTACTCCCATCAACATATTCCTAAACCCTAAACCCCCAACCCAAACCCTACACCCATAGAAACCCTAGAATCCACCCATAACCAACAATGATTTCAACAATGCTCTCCAACTAAGCACGAGGAAGTTTCAGGTCCGCGTCCAGCGGTTGTAGCATGCTAGCAGCGTCCCCATAGCAACGCAAGGCAGTGCTCACCTTAATGCAGAAGGGTTTAAGGTTTACCTAAGCCCCAAAAGTATGTAAAATAATAGCCTTTAGGGCTAGTATTATGGGTTTAAGGCTATTATTTGCATATTTTGGGGGGGTTTAGGCTTTAGGTTCTTTTGCACGCCTCTTTTACGCAGTTTAAGGTTTAGTTTTTAGGGTTTAGGGACCTCACAATCGTTGTATATCATAGCATCAATAAAGTACTGTCATGGACACCAAAGCCCTAGTCAAATCATTGACATTCCTCGTACTTGCATGGGGACAATGGATCCTGCTATAACTGCTGCAGTGATCCCATTAAACCTTTTCCAATTATTGGTTCTAGACCCTAGGCTCTTAATGGCCCACAATAATTAATGTGGTGTTCATGCCGCGCCATAAGTGCTGAACCCTAAGCCCTAAACCCACGCACGGCCAGCAGGTGGCGCGTCAGTGCCTCCCTGCTGCAGTACCTGGCAGACATGCACAGGAGGCTGTTGCACATGCCATCTGAGCTAGGCCGGGCGAGCCACAAACTCTAAGGCATTTGTCACGGACGTGGCGTCCTCGACGTCCTGCTCCCCCTCCTCCTCCTTCCCTTCCTCCTTTTTCTTCTTCTTGAACAAGGACTCCATGAGGGTCGTGGTCCACCAGCCTCAGGCAGTTTGTGGTTCTCTTTATATTCTTGCTCGTCGTGCCCTAAGCCCTGGATCCCCGACTCTCCAGGGTCTCCTCCACGTCCTCCCAAAGCACGCACTTTTTTGGGAGCTCGCCTGCACTGTGTCTGTGTTTCTTCTGTGTTCAAGCTCTCGCTCTCGCTCCTCCCTCTCTCTGCTGCTCTCTCGCAGCACCTTTGTGGCGGCGCTTGTCCGCACGCGCCGCAGCAAGCAAGCCTTCCTTGCGGGCGGCTGCATCTTCCATGAGCAGGACCGGGTCGATGCCTGCCCGCAAAGAGTCGGCGCTCTACAAGCCTGCTATGCATATCCTGCCTTCGGCTGCCAGGTCCGCTGCGCTGGGAGAACCTGCTGTGGTGCGTCAGGTTTTGGCATCTCTGCTACTGCTCACCTGACTCTGCCGTCCCTTGCAGCTCAGGCCTGCTTCCGCTGCAAGACAAGCTTCCCCTGTGACATAGCTGCGCTCCCTTTCAGTTCTAGAGCGACTGCCCGCTGCCTGCTTTGTGCTATTTGAATCTGACGTCTACGGATCGACATGCATTCCCGTTAACAGCACGCAAGGACTCGCCCTTCCTGGACGTCCCCTGGAGCAGCGGTGCCTATGACGTGCTCTTCAGCCCCAACGGTCCTCACAGACGCTGCTCCAGGATCCTCCGCCCTGGAAGCCTTGGGGTTCATCGCTAGCGCCGGTTCTCGAACCTGAGAGTCGTGATTGGGTGGTCTTGGGGTGGGCCGGTCTGAGGACTGTCGCGCGTTCACACAGAGCGCTGCCACTTGGGACGCCCTAAACCCTAAACCCTAAGCCCTGAACCCTAAGCCCTAAGCCCTAAGCCCTAAACCCTAAACCCTAAGCCCTAAATCCTAAACCCTAAACCCTAAGCCAGGTCACCGGTGGCTCTAAGCCGAAGGCCTCGGCTTCTGCATCGACTTGGGACCAGAACTTCACGGGCTCCGAATTACTTTGCCTCAGTTGCCCAGTATCTAGGGCTGTATTTGGGTTTAGAGTTTAGGGTTCCTAGGGTTATAGTCCCCATTAAGTAGATAGAATATGGGGTATATGGGGATCTTATTATAATATACCCAACGCCATATTCTATCTACTTAAGGGTGTCTCTACAATTGCTGTTCAGACTGGATTTCTATTACCCTAAGAATCTGAACGGCTACCCACTGGACAGGCAAGTTGCAGAACCCCTGTTAGGGCCTCCCGAAGCCTTCCCGCCTGCGCCCGGACTTTTGCCTCCAGCTCCAAGGGGTCTCTCTGCTGCGCGATGCTTTGCACGGAGCTTCGTAGCTTTCCTTTTGCTTCCCGGAGCTGGTTTTTGCCCTTCACCAGCTGCTGCTGAACCTGCTCTTTGGCCTGCTTCAGCTTCTCCAAACGTTCTGCCTGAGCTTCCGATGAGGACTTTGCCCATTTGCTCATGTCTTCTTGCAGCTCCGAAAAGGCGCTCGCCACGCCCTTCTCCTCCTTCTGCATGGATTCCTGTCTGTCCTTCTGAATAGTGACACGCCGCCGCAGCTCTTCTACGACTTTGGCCAAGCGCTCGACCTCGCCGCTCTTCGATTCCAGCCGCCTCTGGAGGTCTTCCGAGGCGACTGCCGGAGCTTCGTGCTTGCTGGCTGGCATGACCTTTGCCCCCTATTCCCCTGGGAAAAGACGGAATCCTTCTGCAGTACTACACCAAGCCCCTACCCCCAACACTTAGTGATCTTAGTGGTTCTTAGTAGGTAATAACGGTATATTCTCCCTGTGTAAACCCTATATAACATATTCCCACATTCCCTACAATGCACCAGTAAGAAAGGGAAAAAGGAATTCTGATGTAAACCCTATATCGCCTGATAACCCTAAACCCTAAACCCTATAACGTAAGCAAAGTGACCAGTACCTGCTCATGGAGCTGCATCCTAGCAAGATGTTCTTGCTCCTCTGCGCGTTGCTTTAAGGGCCCCCAAAATTATGAGGGCTCAGGGCGCTTATACCTCTGGGTGGTGCCTTAAAGGCCCCCAAAGTTACTGAAAAATAGGTTCCGCTATACAGCAATAGGGGATTTGAATATCTATCCCAAAGTGCCACCCAGTCCTTGATGGATTTTTCAAGCTGCTGGCGGTGCGTGTCTAGAGACTGGTTTTCTTTCTGGAGCTGATCCGCGCGCTGGACGTACCCTGCAAGCAGGTTGCTGAGTGCTGCGGCCGTGTTTAGGCCTGGGGCCCAAGGAGCTGAATGTGAGGGCTCCTCACCTTAGCTGACTGCAGGACCCCTCATAAAAGTTGAACCTTTAGCCTGTCTCTTGTACTAAGCAGGAAGCTCAAAAAATCAAAGTCCTAAAAGCCAGGCTAGACCTAAACCCTTAAAATAGTAGTTGTTTCCATTGCGCCCTCCCTTCAACTCTCCAGGGACCCTAGACCCCAAACCCTACACCCCAAACCCCAAACCCTAAACCCCAAACCCCAAACCCCAAACCCTGTATCCCTTCAGGTCACTGTCGTCCGATTTCTTCAAAGCGCGCTTGGCGCTTGAAAGCGCCAACTCGGCAGTGCCAATAGCCTTCTCTAGCTCCTCTCTGGACCTTAGGGCTTACAGTCCCCCTTAAATAGGGTTTAGGGCTTTGAAGGGGCTTAATGGAAAAGAAAATGGAAACTACTATAATGGGGTGATATAGGGTTTAGGGTCTAAGGGTTAGTTACAGTCCTCCTTAAAATGGAAGCTATAGGGATTATAGGGATTCTATAAGGGTTATATAGTGGTTATATAGGGATAATGGAAAAGAAAATGGAAACGACTTTAATGGTGTTATATAAGGTTTAGGGTTTGGGGTATAGGGTTTGAGGGTTTAGGGAGAATATGGAACTGCCCAACATCATCATAAGATTCCTACATACTCCATGTTCTATTCTTAAGTGGGACTATAGGGGTTTTAGAGGTCTAGGGGCTTACAAGGCCTGGGCTTCCACACGGTTGAGGGTCTAAACCCTAGACCCTTAACCCTGGTTCAAGGCTCCCAACCAAATCCGGGCAAGACGGGAGCATGGTGCTTTTCTTTGCCCAACCTACCAAGCCCCAACTCCTAAACCCCAACTCCTAGATCCTAAATCCTAAACAGTAACTCCCAGATCCCTAAACACTATACCCTTCACCCTAATTCCTAGAGTCCCCTTAAGTAGATGGAATATGGAGTGGTCCAATATCAAAATCAGATCCCCATATACCCCACATTCGATTTATTGAAGTGTAAGCACCCTAAACCCTAACCTCGAATCCCTAAACCCTAAACCCCAACCCCTAATCCCTAAACCCTACCCCTTAAACCCCAAACGGTAGCATTGCCCAGGGGCTCAGGGAAGGCTGTCGCACCTGAGACTTGCTTTCGCGCACTCGCAGGGGGCTCCTTGCAGGAAAGTTGTGCAGTTTAGTGTTTAGGGCTGTTTAGGGTTTATGATTCAGGGTTTGGGAATTTTGGGATTATTGTTTAATGTGTTGGGGTCAACTTCTTATTTCAAGGGGCCACGTAAGCACAAAAACAGGTTGCATGGACCTTGCAAAGGGGGGTGCTCTTAAGCTTGAAATCCTAAATTACATGGTAGAGTACAGTACAAGCATTCATCGAAACGAGGTCCAAACATGATTGTGACCAAAGTTCCCCAAAGACACCGCATTTTTTGGGGGGGTGGGGGTTAGGGCATAGGGTTTAAGCAGCCAAGGCTTAACCACAGATGTTAATCCCAAACCCCACACACGGTTTAGGGCTTTGGGCTGGATCCCGGAGCAACCTACAATTGAACCCCAAACCTTGATCCCTTAATCCAACACCCCAATACCCAGATCTTCTCTCCTTCCAGTACTGCCTGCTGTAGCAACTCTTGCAGAGCAAGTCGCCATTTGCCTCAAAGAGCTCACCTGCTTTTAGGGTTTAGGGTTTAGTCCCCTTTCGTAGACAAACGGGGATATATGGGGATCTTATTTTGTTATAAGGAAATTCCACATTCTATCTACGTACGTGGAACTGTTGACATTGGTTTATATATTAGGCAACTCCACATTCTATCTACTTGGGAGGACCTATTGACTGTAGGATTTATAGCCCTAAACCCTAAAGGTTTAGAGACCGCCCCTTAAGGACCCCCTGGCCCCCCCAAGAATGCACTCCAGGCCGTCTAGTAAGGCCTGAGGAAGGGGGGAGGCATTTCATGAGTTCGGGACAGGATACAGACAGACATATTGAAACATAGACATACATATATATACATATATAGAGATATATATAAACATATAGGTATATAGAAATATTTGTACATGTATATGTATCGGGTTTTGGGTTCAGTGGGCTTTGGGTTTGTGAGTGGCCAAGCCGTGAGGTAGCTTTTGCTTTCATGGCGGCTTCCGACAATAGGGGACAGCCATAGGACAAGGGGCCCCTGATTTTCAGAAACCCCCGCATAACCCCAATAAAGCAATTTCATTGTAAAGGCCTAAGGAAATCAAACAAAATGAGGTGTGTCCATGAAAGCTGTGACTCGCACCGGCACCAAACGAAACGGAACCGCACCAACATGGAACCGGAAGACCCAAAATGACTGACTGCATCGAACCGCGTGAACCGAAAGCATGTCAAGAACCGTCCGGACCGCATCCAATAATGTAACTCCCAGATTAATAAACCCCCTCCCCTTAGTAGGTATTATGATAGGATCCTAGTGTTTAGCCTTGCAAGGAGGGGTTTATTAATCATGGGTCTACATTAACCGAATGCAGGCCAACCTCCGTCTGTGTCTTGAGGCGGGAGGGTCTCCAAACAGACTTGTCCAAACCTAGCCCATCATGGCCAAGAGGATGATGAAGAGGAGTTAAGTTGTATGGTCTAGGGTTTAGGGGCACAAGGCAAGACCCAACACAAAGTCGGATAATAAACCAGCGAATCGCATCGAACAAGGAAATGATAAAGATCAAAAACCGCGTCACACCAAATAGGAAATTGGACAAGTACAGATAACCGCATAGCACCAAACCTTTTGTTCTCAAATAACCAAAACCACACCGCACGGCGCCGTGGCTTTCGCGTTATCCGAGGTACCCTAGACCACACGTGAAAGACCATGATGGGAACTATCCCGATAAGCCTCGATATAAGAACAACTCCAGAGTCCCTAAACCAACAGAAATATCAAACACCCCACCCCCAACATCAACTATGTGCCTCAATATCTAAGGTCTCATGTGGAATGATTACTTTCAGTGGTGGGGTAAAACCCAAAGCCCAACAAACCTCACACCCTAAACCCTGAACCCCAAACCCCTAAACTCCTAAACCCTGAACCCAATAACCCTGTAAACCCCAAACCCCTAAGTTTAGTATGAAAACCAGGCCTGTACACTTGTGGCAGGCGGAACATTTCACCTGGGTTGCTGCTAAGGAACTTGAATTAAGTTACCATAATGGGTATATAGGTTATATAGGGTGTAGGGTTTCGGGTTGAGGAACTTAAGTTAAGTTACCATAATGGGTATACACAATAATTAAAACGGCTTCCCGAATATAGTAGCTCAAATTAAGTTCCTTAAACCCTAAACCCTGATCCCTAAACACAAAAACCCTCAATTAAGTTCCTTGAAAGTTGGGTACTGCCCCCACCCAGTAACAGTCTATATTAGGGGTCCTATTAAAGGCTATACATAACCCTATTATATTCATTATCCAACTGTCACTGAGGGGGGGCAGTATCCAACCTAAACTCTAAAATCCTAAATCCCAAAAGTTAAGTTCCTTAAACCCTAAACCCTAATCCCTAAACCCCTAAAAACCCTTGATTAAGTTCCTTATCAGCAACGAAGTCACCTCGGCCTTGGTGGACAAGGCTTCCAGGGCCTCGGCGGCCAGCTGTTGCGCCTTCTCGAGCCCAATACCTTGGTCGTTTAGTAGTTTAGGGTTTAGGGGTTAGGATTTAGGGGTTAGGGTTTAGGGGTTAAGGGGTTAAGGGGTTTAGGGGTTACCTAAACCCAAAACTATGCGAAAGGATGGGCCTTTAGGGCTATTATTCTGGGTTTAGGGCTATTGTTTTACATATTTTGGAGGTTTAGGTAGGGCTTCCCAATGTAATAGTAGCACTTACAGTAATAGATCTACGTAATAGTAATAATCATACTTAGCCTTTTTGTTTATGCCCGGCTTTATATAGTATATCCCCCCGGAAAAAAAGGTAAAGGCTACCTACCGGAATAGGGGCTTATAAGACTTCTGAAGGTAGGGGTTACATATAATCCCCAGCGTGCCCTAAACCCGAAACCCTAAACCCTAAACCCTAAAGGCAAGATACAATTCCTAAGCGCCTCAATCATCACGTCCTGCCTGCCAAGCTCGCTTTGGAGGCGCTTGAACTGGCCAGTTCGGTTTACTTCCTGAAGGGTAATTTAGGGTTTAGGGTTTAGGGTTTAGGGTTTACTTTAGAAGAATATATACCTTAACCCCAAAAATATGTAAAATTAGAAGAATGTATGGGTGGTTGTCAAAATCATGGTCCCTTTTTGGGTACCCTGAATATTAGGTGCCGTATTATAACAGGGATTCGAAAATGGACCATAATTTTGACAACCTCCCATATAATATATACATTAACCCCCCAAAATACATAAAATAACAGCCCTGAACCCATAATAACAGCCCTAAAGACCATTAATTTACATACTTTTTGGTGTTTAGGTA
>CAJNIZ010002537.1:6773-25886 GCA_905231905.1 Symbiodinium pilosum
GATTTTAGGGTTCAGGGTGTAGAGTGTAGAGTTTGAAGTCTTTGAGGGGCTAATGGGGGATTCTGATTAACAACACCCCCCCCAAACAAGTACGGCTCTAAATAGTCTAGGGGGGCCCAATCAAATGTCGGAATCTTTGTTTGGGGATCCGAGCCCTGAACCCTAAAGCCTGAAACCGATTGCCTGGGCTGTTCGAATCAGCGGTCTTATAAGAAATCGATGTTTCTGGCGTGTCTCCAGGCCAAACGCTTGGGATATATCTGCAATTAAAATCTTACTCTTGTTTTGCAGATTCTGGGCTCCATGCCTGCCAGGGCCCTGAGTATTCCGTACCCTTTTTGGTGGCCATTATTCCGTTCCGGCGGTCTCCGTATACGTAGTACCCCTCAGCAGAAACGATTGCCTGGGCTGTTCGAACAAGCGGTCTGATAAGCAATCGATAGTTTGGGGCGTGCTCAAAACTTGCGAATCGGAATGGACTTGGTTTCCGTCCAAACAGAATTACTTGCTTAAGTTTGAGATCCATAGGCCTATAAGGCTGAGCATATATCTGCAATTTGAATCTATTCTTGTTTTGCAGATTCTGGGGTCCATTCCGTTCAGGCCCAGGTTATCTCTATTCGGCACCTTTTTTTATTATTCCGTTCAGGCCCGGATTAGCTCTGTTACGACCCCATTTACTAATCGGAATACCCCATTTTTTGTGGAGAAAAATGAATATACGCAGATATGACGAATGTAACTGCAAAGATAATCCTTCGTGCTGCTACGGTAAACATTGAAGAAGCCTAAGCCGGGGACTAAGGCGTTGGAGAGCATCAGAATTCCGAACTCAGTGACCAGCATTGGAGGTCAGGCATTTTACCATTGTGGTGCCTTGACGGGCCTTTAGTTAGCTAGGAATGAAGGAATGGATGTTTGTATTTTCTCCTTGTATAACGCATTATAGTATTTTCCATTATTTCCTTCATTCCCAGCTAGCCAAAGGCCAGTTGAAGCATGTGGAGATCCCGCAGTCGGTGGAGAGGCTTGGGACGGGAGTCTTTGAGTGCTGCGCGGCCTTGGAAAATGTCACGGTTCCGAATTCACTGACTCGCATCAGAGAGCAAACTTTTCGGAGGTGCCGTGCGTTGAAAGATGTAGACATCCCCAACTCAGTCATCACAATTGAGCACGAAGCCTTTGACTCCTGCACTACCTTGGAAAGCATCACGATTCCAAACTCCGTGACCAGCATCGGAAACTACGCATTTCGCAGCTGCGGTGCTTTGAAGCATGTGGAGATTCCGCGGTCGGTCCACAGCATTGAGATGGGAAGCTTTCGGTGCTGCATAGCCCTGGAAAGCATCACGATTCCCGACTCCGTAAAAAGCATCGGGACAGACGCGTTCTCTTACTGCAGTGCCCTGAAACATGTGGAGATTCCCAACTCTGTCACCAAGATTGAGCGCACGGTCTTTGCTTCCTGCACTGCGTTGGAGGCCATGACGATTCCCAACTCAGTGACCAGCATCGGGTTTCAAGCCTTTCAGCGGTGCACTGCCTTGAAACAAATCAAGATCCCAGAGTCGGTGACCAGCTTAGAGATCGGAGCTTTTGAGTCTTGCAGCGCTTTGACCAGCGTGAAAGTTCCGAACTCCGTGACCGAAATTGATGTAGCCACATTTCGGGGCTGTAGTGCCCTGAAACATGTGGAGCTTCCCGAGTCGGTCACCAGCATCAAGCAGCAAGCCTTCCTATCCTGCAGTTCCCTGGAGACCATCAAGCTTCCCGACTCCTTGACCAGCATTGAAGAGGGAGCCTTCTGTTTGTGCAGCGCCTTGAGGATATAAGGCACACCAACAGACCGTACATTACTGAAAACCCCTATAATCAAGCTGCACGAGTTATAGTGTAAACTCCGTAAACGGGTTATATACGGGATAATATAGGTGAGTCTCATGGGGGTATGAAGGGGGATACTAGGAGTTTAGACTATAGCTCACGTGGACCAAGCCAGTGGGTTTATCTACCTGAGCCCCAAGAGCATGTAGAATGCTAGCTTTTTGCCTTCCTTTGAGGTTCTGGACCATGTGCTTTCGCACCTGGAGTTCATAAACCCTACCCTTTTTTTGGATACCTGCCTTTGTACATCTGAGATAGTAGATATAAAGTTTGGTATCCTACAAGCTGCCTAGAGTATAGGAGTCTAGGTACTTTTGGGGTTCATCTAGTCCTTCCCCTGGACTCTTCGGGCTAGTGTAGGGGCGCGCACACCCTCACCCTAAACCCTAAACCCTAAACCCTAAACCCTAACCCCTCAAGGAAACGTCTCAACCCAGGTGCTTTGCAAAGCATCGAAGTTCCTAGCTCGATGACCACGATCGGAGCAAGAGCTTTCTATGGTTGCATCGCACTGAGGCATCTGGATGGTTGGGTTCAGGGGTTTTGGGGGGTTTTGGGGTTTAAGGGTTTTAGGGGTTTGGGGTTTAGAGGTTTAGGGGTTTAGGGTTTAAACTAAGTTACCATAGCATGGGGCTTAGTGTCTGGGGTGTAAGGGTAACGATGCAGAATCAAGTGACACAGAACCAGGAAACGAAATGGCACCTTCAGCTATATTAAGGGTCTTACATGGTTTTAAACAATTTGACTCAAGTTACCTTAGCTCAGAACATTCCTTTTTACAAACCGTTGTAAGCTGAACCCTAAACCCTAAGCCCTAAGCCCTCCTTGCTTCACAGCAGCCCAGGCAGGTGGAGATCCCCGCATCTGTCACATGCATCTTCACAACTCTTGGGTACTTCCTTCGAGTTTTACTCTTTCTGTTTAGGGTTTAGGCTCTGGGAGTGAGGATTTAAGGTCTGGGATTGAGGGTTTAGGGTCTGGGATTTAGGGTTTAACAAGCATATGGGGGGATGTCGAAATTATGATCCCTTTTTGGGTACCCTAAATATTAGGTGCCGTATTATAATGGGGATCCAAAAAGGGACCATAATTTTGACAGTTCCAACCATATCAATTGTTTCTACCTTCTAGCCTTAAACCCTAAAACCCTAAACCCTCAACCCTAAACCCTAAACCCTAACCCTAAAGCCCAAACCGAGGCATCGGGAAGGAAGCCTTCTTCGGTTGCTGTGCGCTTGAGAGCACCAAGATGCCCAACTCACAGGCCAATTATACCCTTAAGATAAAGGGTTTAGGGTTTAGGGTTTAGTGTGTACTTGGAGGTCCATCACACTTATAACCTACTTAGTAACTGTAGTTATAACCCAAGTATATATCTAAGGTAACTGTAGTTATGGAACTTATATTTAGGGTATAACTACAGTTGCTTATAACTACAATGGACCTCCAAGTAGGGTAATATATGATGGTACTTTCCATCTAATTTTCCATTACCCCTATCTAACACCAATATACTATAGTAGTTCCCATTTTATGTTCCATGATCCCTATATAACCACAACAGACTATAGTAGTTTCCATGTTATGTTCCAGTATCCCTATATAACCCCAGTAGACTATAGTAGTTTCCATGTTATGTTCCATTCTCTATATTTGCGCCCAATGTACTGCAGTAGTTTCCATTTCATTTTCGATTATGTCTACATAACCCAATACTACCCCAATGGGTCCAGATGCCCGATCACAGGCTCGACTTTTTGCGCCAGCCTTTGATCGCCGCCCTGCTGCCAATCTTCAGCCAAACACCCTGCAGCCCAACAAACGAGGGCGCCGATCATAGTCGCAAGAAAACGTCGCAGGGTTGAGGCTTTCGGGCAAATCATGATGTGGCGCGATGCTTACGACATACATTGACATATGTAACGCTTCTAGATAGAATATGGCTTTGGGCATATTATAGTAAGATCCCAATATACCCCACATTCTATCTACTTAAGGGGGACTATAGGGTCTATAGCTAACCTCAGGCAGGCTCTTGCTTTCAACGCATTAGCACGAAAGGCAGAGAGGCTGCTTTCTGCATTTCTGCTGATGTAAGGGAACGCCTAAACCCTAAACCTTGGGTACCCCCACCCAGTAACAGTCTATATTAGAGGTCCAATTAAGGGCTATATATATAACCATATTATAAGTATTATTCAACTGTTACTGAGGGGGGCAGTACCCAACCTAAACCCAGGCCAGCAACCTATAAACTCTGGCCTCCCTAACCCCATACCTCCTTAGTGGCCAAGTACCGAACAATCATCAGCCTACCCTGAACCTGTACTATAGACAATTAATACTGCCCACATCCCAAGTAAGTATTCACTTGTTGATTACTTGGACTTTGAAAGCTATTCACAATACTTAAACCATGTCAAGAACCCCAGTTATGTATGGCATTTGAAGGGTTCATGGTGTCTAGACCTCAGGTGCTGGTGGGGAGCGATAGTCCGTGGTCAGATGTTCCTCACACAATTATGGTTTAGGGTTTAGGGTCATTTCCGTAATTATCCAAGCCCTTGTAGTCGCGTCGAACGGCTTTACACCCTATATACGTTTGAAGACCATATCCGATGTCGCATTAAGAACCCCTTCATAAACGTATTGTGACCTTCTACGCGTACCCCCGAGTAACCCCAGGGCCCCAAACGCCTCCCGTTGCTGCTACGCCCTAAGGCCTAGACCGCAAACAAAAGCAACACCTCAAAACCCTAAACCATAATTCTTGATCCCTAAACCCTGCGTCCATGTTTTATTGATGTTTTCCCCCTTCTCTGATTATCTTCCTCCTGCTCCCCATCTGACGCCGCTGTCACACAGTTTAGGGTTCAGGTTTTAGGCTCGGGGTTTAAGGTTTAGGTGTTAGGGCTGGTCCAGGCATATGCTTGTTATTGCTCTTATCTTTCTTGCTTATCGTCTGGTCAGTGTCAACATATCATGAATATTGTGGTCACGTTTCTGATGGCTATACTAGCCGTCACATGACATTATGCAATGATGACTCATATAGGGGGGTTGTTCCGCTGATTAAGGGTCGTCTTGGGGAATTTTCCACAAAAACGTACAGCAGTATCTTGTCCCCAGTTTGTTGAACCCCCCCCCCCCTCCCCCACCTACAAATCTTACGAGTGACCCAAGGATTTTGCTTTGGGATTTAGATTCTAGGCGGGTCACCAGTATTTGCATGGGTGTATGCTTTCAGAAGACCAAACCCTACGCCCAAGAATCCTGGACCCAATGCCCCAAATTTGAATCGGGGTTTGGGGTTTAGGGTTTAGGGTTTAGGGTCCCTGAAATTAATCCCTAGCCCCCACACCCCCAGAAATGTATCCCAACATCGGGCTGTACAGGCCTGATAAAACAGCAACGGTATCCTCATATTCCATTCTCTCACGAGTTTATGACACACCCCCACACCGACTCTCTTTATTCAGGCCCTGAACTCTAAAACCCTAAGCCCCCAGAACCCTGCTACCTAGACCGCCTAGAGCCTTTTCTGCGCCTGCATGGGAGACTATCAAAATCCTTGCTAGATCATTTCAAAGGGTGGACTGCATGATCCCCTCACAATTCCTGTATCCCTCAGGCTTCTTGGAGCCCCCTGTTGTGAGAAACGCAGACAGTATCCCGTTCCTCACTGTTATCCCTAAGCCCTAAACCCCGAGCCTTCTACTCTGAGCCGCTAACCCGAAACCCAAACATTGAACCCTCAACCCCAAACCCTAAGCCCCGGCACGACTGTGACCATGTCCAGGGTATCCCAACGCTTTTGCCTCCACTGGAAGAGACTGATAGTTGTTACAAGGCAGCCCTTCGACAGAAAAAGTGTAGGTGTTCAGGGAGCAGGTTGGTTTAGAGTTTGGGTGTTTAGGGTTATGGGCTTAGGGTTTACCATGTAGGTCGTTAGGTTTAGGATGCGATTTTTGAAAACCCTTAAATTTAAAGCCTAAATGGGAATTTGCAAAAAAAAGCTTAGTGCGGCCGTAAGTAGATAGTAGAAGTGCCAGGGCGCATAAGATGAACCTAAGTTTATAGTCCCCCTCAAGTAGATAGGATATGGCTTTAGGCATATAATAAGATCCCCATATACCCGATATTCTATCTACTTAAGGGGGACTATAACTGCGCTGCTGAAAAGGAACTTGAATTAAGCTGCCATAATCGGGTGTATAGGGTTTACGGCTTATGAGGGTTCAAGTTACACAGTATGAGTGTATAGTAAATGATAGGGTTTGTTTATCATAGTAATGTAGCTTAAGTTTCTTAACAGCAACCCTTAAAAGCCTCGCCTTTTGAGCCTGAGGCAGAGAGGTTAGGGTTTGGGGGTTTTAGTTAGTGGGTTGAGTGTATGTCTTCAAGATTTGGAGTTTAGAGGGCATGGGCCCCATGTTTTGGAGGTAAGGCAATCGACTCATACTTGGGATGAGGGATGTGAATTTAGGAGTTTACGGCTTCAAAGCCAGCGGGTCTAGGGTTTAGGGAAAAGGGTCCCGGGTTTAGGGGTCTAGGGTACAGGGTAACACTCTTGTGTTTATGTGTGTAGTTCCCAGATGTTCCCAGCATTAGGGTCCTATTTTGGTACCCGGCAATATTAGGTGCTATTATATAACCTATAACCAAAAGGGGCCTATAATTTTGAGAAATCCTAAACATAGCCTCTACATAGCCTTTATATAACCCATATATAACCAACAGTGGCCCATAATTCGGAGAACAGCCCATGTGTTTCTAGAATGGTACGGAAGCAGGCCTAAAAAAAAACAAACTTAGCATAGATGATTTGCTTCTGCTATTCTACACCCTAGACCCTAAACCCTAAGCTTAGGTTTGGGAATGGCATGGGACAAAGGAAGGATGGATGGACATGGGCTTCCTGATCCCTAAACCCCAAACCCTGATCCTAATCCAGGGGTCCAAACAGGTTAAGGGATCAAGCCAAAGCGTCCAGATACCCAAATAGGCTCAGGCTTTTGAGGGTTAATAGTTTAGGGTTAAGGGGCTTTGGCTGTAGGGTTAAGAGGTTTAGCTTCCTAAAACCATGCAGATTATCGTTTTCTTGACCGCAAGATCTATTAATTGGGTACTGGGACCCTCAGAGTTAAAGCCTATAAGCCCAAGCCTTGTTCATTTTTACCTTGAAGCCAATGCCACTGCAAGGGTAAAGTTCACACAAGGTTTAGTGTGTAGTTTCCAGGACTTAAACCCTAAACCGTATTCAAGATTAAGGTTGTCCTAAGTCCTACACCTACTACCTAAAGTACGTTGAACAAAGGTTCTGCCTCTTCGTGTGTCGTAGCTGTGCTTGGGGGGGGGGGGGGTATCAGGGTTTAGCCCTCAGCCCAGATATCAGGTTACCCTAGGTAAACCCTATACATGTTGCACTCCATTGAGGACTATCAGGGCCTTTTTTCAGGCTTTACGCATCATGGTTCTCCTCATGGTCCTAGGGAGACCAAACCTAAACACTCGGTGTTTAACATGGTTCTAGCTTCACAGTATGACTGTGGTTTAATGGCTGCAGAATGATATAGTCCGCAAGAAAAGCGGCCCTACGAAGACTGATGCCGTCTAAAGACACGAGCCCACATGACGTTTGATATTATTTGGGAGGGATGTAATCCCCCTGAAAACCCTATGCTCCCTGTAGACTCCCTCTGTTTGTCACCTTTGTATAACTAACCCCTTAGTAGACCCCTAGAAACCGTTCTGTAAGTCTCAAAACATGCACTTGCTTTCAAGATGATCTTGCCGCCCCTGAACACTTGATGGAAAATCCGGCATGGCCCTGCATTTACATTTTGAAGACCACCATGTTTTTAAGGGTTTCGGTCTAGAGGGCAGTGCAGGATTGCCCATCAACTGTCGCACCTGATCGCGCTAGGGCCATGAGTCCCATGGGGGCTTAGACGCCTTCATACCTACCTTTGTGTCTTTAATGTTTCGTGTCTTCCCTGAACCCTAAAGCCTAAAAAGCTAGTGAGTGTTCATAAGGTGTGTCCATTTGCGAGGAGCCTAAAATCCAAGTCCTAGACCCAAGACCCCAACCGCGGAACTTTGAATAAGAAATCCGAAGCCCAAAACAGCGCAGAGCCACGCGGTTTAGGGTTTAGGGTTGAAGCCCCTGCCTGGACCCGGACAGCAAAAGTAGGTGAAACAATGTTTGATTCTACACATCCTTGCATGTTCAGATAACAGTAAACTCCGACTCCAGAACCCTAATTTACTGGGGTAAGCAAGGAAAGTGGAAACATGTAATTAAATAGAACAGGGTGACATTCCCATACTAAGAGCCGGTAAGCTAGGCAACCCAAAGCCCCAGCCGGAAACCGAACGCCCTAAGCAATCAACGTTGCATTCCAATCCTACTAAGCTGCTGTTCAGGAACTTAACTTAAGTTACCAGATTCTGGGTATATAGTAAGCAATAAGTTTCTAAACCCTAAACCCTAAACCCTAAACCCTAAACCCTATCCTTATTGGTAGTAGTTTAAACACTTTCCTAGACAGAAATGCAGTCTTCGGTTGGAGTCATGGGCCCGTAGTGTTGGCGCTTAACCCTACTTGGAGGTCCATGGTACTTGCAACCTACTTAGTAACTGAAACTATAGGGGTTTATAGGGGATATATAGGGTTGTATTGGGGATATATAGGGTTTAGGGTTTTAGGGTTTAGGGTTATAACCCAATTATATCTAGGGTAACTGTAGCTATGGGACTTATATTTGGGTTATAACTACAGTTACTAAGTAGGTTACAAGTACAAGGGACCTCCAAGTAGGGTCCATATCCATAGACCCCTACAAACCCAATCAAGTGCCCATAGATGGGATCCAGGAAACAGGTGGCGGCCCATACTAGGCCCACCTTTGGGACCTTGCAACCCTGAACCCTGAACCTTAAACCCTAAACCCTAAAGCCCAAACCCTAAACCTTAAACCCTAAACCCTCAGACCTAAACCGTAAACCTGAAGCCCTAAATCCTAAACCCCAAATCCTAAACCCTAAATCCTAGCCCCGCCAAGGAGGAGACCTATCACCTTGGGAGCATGAGAGCCCTGTCGCACAGCAGCGAGGAGGCGCTTAGGGTTTAGGAATTAGTGTTCAGGATTTAGGAATTGGGTTTAGGGTGTGGGGTTTAGGAATTGGGGCATAGATTTTAGGAAAATGGGGCATAAAGTTTGGGAATGTAGGGGGGTTTAGGCTTTAGGGTTAGGAAGGGTTTAGGTTTTAGAAGTTGGGGCATAGGGTTGCGGGGTTACGGTTTAGGAGTTGGGTTTAGGGTTTAGGGTCAGGAATTAGGGTTTCGGGCTTAGGGATTTCTAGTAACCCAGGAACCTTCAAGTGAAAATTGTTGAAGAGACTTTCAGTGAAGCATCAGTCTCAAGTCACGTCCCCTGAGCCTCCAAATGGGAACACCCCCCACTTCCTGCCCTGAACCCTGAGCCCTATAACCATCAAACCCTACAAAACGTACATTCTGAATCAGCCTACTACTGTTATTTGGAATTCGAGGCATTCTATACTTCTGGGTTTAGAAGGGTTTGTAATCAGGCTTACTATTTTTTTAAAGTTAGGTGGAGCGATGAGGCAAGCCAATTCTGGAGGTTGGGACTTTGTGGGTTTAGGGCTTACTGCATTCCTTACCACCGAATATTCTAGGAGCCTCAGGGGTTCCTGTATGGGGGTCTCAACAATGAGGACTATAGTACATTTGGGTTTATATTGAGGTCCCCGACTTTGGGAAACTACCTAAACCCTAAACCCTAAACCCCCAAACCACTTATGCTATCCACGTATAGTATCTCTGTACAGATCACAGCAAAATCTGCTCCGAATCCCTGCCCGATCCATCTCAGCACTTGAAAATGGTTAGGGTTTAGGGTTTAGGGTTTTAAGGGACCCTTAACAGTGGACATAGGGGTCCTTCTTGTACTTTCGTCCTGAAAATATTCCCCATGAGGTGTCCATTAATTCTATGGGAAATAATGACTGTAGTTCATATATGTATATATATATAACACATTACAGACATGTTGCCACTCAGGGAACTAGTCATAAGCCTTGCTCCATGGTTACTATTGTATCAATCGAATGGTGCGCCTAACCCTAAACCCTAAACCCTAAACCCTAAACCCTAAACCGCTTCAGGGTCAGAAGTCCTGGGTTCTAAAGCCGAACTCCCCAAGCTCAAGATTAGGAGTACCATTTTGGGAGTCCCAATACCTGGACCCCAAAAGTATGTAAAATAATGGCCTTTATGGCTATTATTAGGGGTTTTGGGCTATAATTTTACATAGTTTAGGGGTTTAGATAATAAGGATTATAGTCTTTTGGGCTCTATATTTGGTTCCCCATAATTTGGGAAACTACCAAACATCTATGCCATAAACTCCGGGTTCGGGGATTAGGGTTTAGGCTTTTGGGTCTTAAGCCCTAAGGCGTCATGTCAAGAGTCCTAGACTCTTGTCTGCAAAGCTTAGATCCTAAACTACAGGGAGTGAACCTGCAAGGAGGAAGTGAAGGAGGAAGTGATCTTCCAAACGCCGACCCTGGGCGCGCGCTTCAAGGCATCAGGGGTCTTGGGTCTTAGTACCCTGCGGGTACTACGGGTTTTGAAGAGGTACTAGTAAGTCCCTTTGAAGGGTTTTGAGGGAATGTCTTTGAAAGCCCTGGGGCCCAGAACTTAACCACTAAATCCTGAAGCCTAAACCCCACAAGCTTTCACCCTGAATCCTAAAACTACACCCTACACGCCAGATCCTAGCCGTAACCCCTGGAAGGAGGAAGCCAGGGAGGACGCAGTCTTCCAAACGCCAACCCTGGGCACCCGCTACAAGTCTGAGGCGAAAAGCCAGGCCCGGACGATTCCAGCCAGAGGTTCGGGTCGGGGCTTCCGGTTCAGGGTCGGGGCAGATGTGGGTTTACGTAAGTTTGGATGAGGTATAGTTCTCCGGCTAAGGCAAGAGGCACAAGCATTTTTACAGTTTGGGGGTTCTGAACCCGAAGCATCAAAATCCCCTAAAATCCTTCATGATATGGTCTTTGGGCCCAAAATCCTTGAAATATGAGTCCGTAGATGCTTAGGGGAAAGGTCGCGGACAGTTTATACTGCCCAAGGCCCGGGCCTGAGTTGGATGTCTGGGCTAGCTAAAACTTAGTCATTGAACTGCTTATAAAGCCCGGCTAGGGTTTAGGGCTTAGGAATTTAGAGGCTTAGGCGCTTTTATGCGTCTACGTAGGGTTGAGGGATTTGGGGGTGTAACCCTAAACCCTAAACCCTAAACCCCTAAACCTTAAACCCCTAAACCCCTAAACAACCCTAAACCCTAAACCCCTAAACCTTGAACCCTTAAACCCCCCGAAACAACCCTAAACCCCTAGACCCTTAGGCAAACAAACTTGGCAGCCCTGCCTTGCCTAGGAAGGGGACTCAAATTAGTGCCCAGAGGTTGGGTACTGCCCCCACCCGGTAACAGTCTATATTAGGGGTCCTATTAAGGGCTCCCAGGGTTTAGGGTTTAGGGGTTTAGGGTTTAGGGGTCCTATTAAGGGCTGTATGTAACCATATTACACTTATTTTCCAACTGTTACTGAGGGGGGCAGTACCCAACCAAGAGGTCGTAGGGGATGTTTAGGGCTTTAGGGCTTCGGGTTGTAGGAGATGTTTAGGGATTTGATAGGGTTTAGGGTAAAGCTATAGGGGGTATGCAGGGTTTGAGGGTTTGGGGTTAGGATACTGGAGAATGAAATTGAAACCAGGCTTATAGGGGGCTTTATATGGACAATTACTTGTGAGGGTTTAGGGGTTTAGGGTTTCGGGTTTACGGTGCTGAATTCCTTGAAAACTTGTGGTCAAGGGAACCTCGAGTAGACTTGAACATGATATTAATATATTTGCATTCATGTAGACCCTTACACTATTTGGGATTTGCGGTGTAGGTGTAAGGGATCATCATGTCGCTTAGCTAGTGTTGAGTGTTGGTGTAGGTGCCCTTGCAATCCAAATGTTACCCCTGGACCCTAACTGTGATTTGCATTCATTGTCATCCGTACAGATGTTTTTAGGAACCCAAAATCTCCTGTCCTGATCATAACCCCCCCCCTATCCCCCAATCATAATTAATCCTCACATGGTACCATTTTATAGTATGGGGACGTAGGAGTGGGCAAGGGAGGGTTAGTGTAACAGGATGGGAATAGTTGGGAGCCCACGGTCTGTTCTAATTGCTGGACATCCATTCATGGGGACAGTCGTACCCGAAGGGCACAGGCACCCTAAGCCCTAAATCTTACTTCGGGTTGAAGCCTCCTGCAGTGTAGCCTACATACAACAAAAGTCAGGACCTTCTGTACTACCCATTTTGTAGTTCACAAACCATCCCGTATGTATAGAATAGAGGTATGGACATATCTACATACACAGAGTAAACACGCAATTGCATACATACACCCACACCGCTACGTGTATATATATATATATCAAGAAAACAGCCATGTGATTGATGCCAGGAGCCAACCAGCGTCGTGCCAAGCTTGAGCGAGGACGCACAGGTCGGCAGTAATCCTGCCGTTGCTAACTTCAGGGTTTAGGGTTTAGAGTTCAGGCAGAATGGGGAGTGGAAAGGGAAATGGCAGTTAGTCTAGTCTTCAGGGTCTTGTTGGTGCTTAAGGGGAATGAGGGCAGTATGGGGGTTTGGAGGTTTGGAGGGACGGAAGGGCAGCAGATGCTTGTTTAAGGCGATCCTCGCGGTGAGCCCCTGTTTGAGAAACTGCCGATCAGAAAGCCCTTGCCCACGCCTAAGAATGGCTTCTTTCTTCAGGTGGTGTATAGGACCAGGGTTGAACGGATTTCTCAGATTCCCTCAATCCCAAGGCCCAAACCCTGGAAAAAGAAAAAAGAGACTGTGAGCTGTGACACTTGGCACCTTAAGCTGGGGTAGGCCCCTGGGATATTTAATATTTTCCCTAAGGGCCTTAAAAGGGGATGATGTATACTAATATTTTTCAGTAGGCTTTAGGGGCCAACCTACTGTTGATGGATGAAACCTTGCACCACCTAGGGGCCCTGGATTATTGTAATTCCTAGGACTTTAGGGACTTAAGGCCCTAAACCCTAAACCCTAAACCCTAAGTACAATGGACCTCCAAGTAGGGCCAATAAGAGGCTGGGAGTTGCTGATTCTGCCAGCTGGTGCCGTCTGTACAGGCGGTTTAGGGTTTTAGGGTTTTAGGGTTTTGGGGGTTTAGGGTTTCAGGGGTTCAGGGTTTTAGGGTTTAGGGTTTAGGGTTCATTGCAGAACGGCCTTTTTGTGTTGGGTTTTGACACAAAGATGTGTAATCTAAGCCTCACGTTAGGGCTAGGCGTCATGCAGCTCCCAAAGGGTCCATGTAGCTATATGGTATATTCCTGGTCCCTGAAGTAGCTAGTTATATGGGAACCCTTTGGGCCGTAAGTGTATACCTACCCTTTAAACCCTAAACCCTATACTAGGTAACTGCACGGGCCTTTTGGGACTATTTACCGCAACTCACGTGTGGATCTTGTATGGCCAAGCCGTGGACCGAATCGATGATCCCCAAACTCTAGATGTCCCAATTAGGGTTAAGGGTTAAGGGTAAACATTATGAACCCTAATCACGCATCTGCTTGAGACCCTACAAGCCCTAAGTCCTGCTGTGATAGTTTAGCTTAGCCCCCAAATCACATCATGCGAGGTGCAGCGACAAGACGGGATATTTCTCTTCAGCAGAACGCTGAGCGCACCTCTGCCGGCAACCAAAGTCTAAAATCCAGCGGTTGAGGGTTTAGGCTTTAGGATTTTGGCTTTAGGGTTTAGGCTTTAGGACTTAGGGTTTAGATTTTGGATTCCAGGGGTTTAGGATTTTTTTGCTATAGGAGTGTAGTGGTTCAGTGCTTCAGGAGTTTAGGGTTTGGAGCCGAAGCCCAAGGAGTTTTAAAGAAAAACATCGGGTTTATGGGCAATGAATTTGAAGCTATAAGCGCTCTCTTTGTTTTTCTGCCTGTTCCTGTGAATATCTTCTTTGTGACTTTCCGACCAGATCGCTTGTCTCATTCAGGTTAAGTGAGAGGTCCTGAAAAAGATTTGAACTCGAAAGCCCCAACTTACTGGTACTTAGAAGGTATCTGAATACATAATCCATATTATATATATATACACGCTTGTTCATTACTTGCTCATTGCTGATAAGCCCCAGTAAGAAACCTTAACATGCACTTCAGTTGGCTATCCTCTGGCTGCAAAGCTCTTCAGAAGGGGCCTTAGCCCTGAACCCTGAACCCTGAACCCATAGCCAACTCTACTCCACTTGGAGGGCCAGGGCGACTTAGTAAGTGGGTCAATAAGGGGGATAAGTAGCGGTTATTTCCCTACTTACAAAGTCCCCCTGACCCTCCAAGCACCAGGAGATAATGACAGCTTCCTTCTTTGAAAGCGACGCTTATGCACTTGGCCTGCAAATTTGTCAGGGGTCCGCAGTTGGAGTTTTTTGGTTCGCTTCAGGCGTAGGGTTTGGAATGCGAGGAACCTCAAAAATATGTAGAATAAGGGCCCTTTAGGCCACGTCTTGTGGTGTTGGACTATTATGTTTACCTACTTTTGGGGACCAGGTACGGTATAGAGGTTAATCTTTCGGATGTCAGTCGGGGCTTAGAGTGGGGTCAAGCTCTGGGTTTAGGGCTTAGGGCCCCTGATCTTCAGCAAACAAGCAAAGGCATACACAGATTACCCATACCTACACCGCCAAGGGCTGTAGTGCTGTGGAACCATACTTTGCATTTTATTGTAACGGGCTTTGGGCCATAATTCTACCTACTACGTTTTAGGCCTTACACCCTAAACCCTTGAGGTCCAGAAAAACTCTCCTGAGTTGATTCTTGGCGACCTGCATGTCCTTCCCTTTGCAGGGTTGTGTCCTACGGGTTGATATAGCACCACATAAGCAGATAGAATATGGGATATTTGGAGATCTTATCATGGTTATGGTCAAATCCATATTCTATCTACTTCAGGGGGACTAAGTGTCAAAAAGGTAAGACATCCGGGATCCAGGCAAGAAATTCCAGGTGTTGAATTCCATGAGAACAGGGTCTAGGGTTCACTGCGCAGAAATTCTCAACCCAGAAACCCTAACCCTAAGTTTCAAGTACCTCAACCCAGACAGCCCCCGACATTGAGGGTTTTGAAGTTTGGGAAAGCTTAGCCGCGCCGCGTACTCCAAACCAAACCTGTATACATGTAGATTTATTCCCTTGAGAGCGTGTGGAAGGTGCCAGCGTTTCCCACACAGATAAGGACCTGCAGCTTTCCAACAGGAAGCCAGAAAGCAAAGATCCCAAGCTCTTTAAGCACTCGAAGCCCACATTCTAAATTCCTGGCACCTAAACACCAAAATAGTCCTATGAACCCAAAACCCTAAACTCCTGTAAACCAATCCTTAAGGGTCCAAGGACCCACATAATAGGGCTTTAGGGCCCAAATACTGTAATATTAATGTTATGTGGGCCCTAAAACCCTTTTATTTGGGTCCTTGGACCCTAAACCCTAAACCCTATATATCCCCCTATAACCCCTTTAAAGGGACCCTATTATTTGGGTCCGACCCTTAGGGAATGTGGCGCACGGCTCAGGAGCTTCTCGTGGGAGGTCTCATTCTTATCAGTGTCCTGGTGCTGGGGATCCAGCTGCAGTACCAGGGCTACTTGCGCCTTAGACTGGTTTAGGGTTTAGGTTCAGGGTTTTAGGGTTTAGGGTTTAGGGTTAGACTATATAGAGTTGTAGGGGTTCAGGGCTTCGGAGGTTTGGGTGAGGGCCATGTAGGAATTGTACATGGGGTTTCACCCTAAACCCTAAACCCTTTTAGGGTTTAGGGGTGTAGGGTCCCTCTGAGGGGTATATGGAACTCGTTTTCACAGATTTTGCAGATCTGCCAGGGTTGATGGGACACGGTGATCGGTTTAGGGTTTAGGGTTTAGGGTCGAACTGCTGCATGGTGCATGGGCACTAGGTTTTGTACAAACAAGGTAGCCATTGAATCTAGCTTGCCTTTGCGGTGTCGAATTTCTAGTTGTTTGTAGGAAAGCCAAACCATCGTGGAGTTATTCACCATGTGGGTGGTTGTCAAAATTATGGTGCCTTATTGGATCCATATTATAATACGGCACCTAATATTTAGGGTACCCAAAAAGGGACCATAATTTTGACAACCACCCATGCCCTAAACCCTAAACCCTAAACCATGTACGTATATGGTCTCCCAGTCTCCGGACGAGAGAGCCTTGGTCTATTATGGAAAAAGACTGCAACATCACTTTCCTCAATGTTGAAACACCCCTCAACCCTAAATGTCACGTGCATCCCCGGTACATAAGGTCTCTCTTACTTAGGGCATAGTTGATGGGGCGGGGGGGCTGTGCTTAGGGGAGGTACTCGTTTTAGGGTGTCGGGCGTAGGTTTAGGGTTTGAGAGGTAGATTCAGGCAGATACTTTGATCAAATATGACCATTACCTTAACGCTTAGAGGCGTCTCAAATGGTAGTTTCCGGGAAACCCCCAAATGGCGAGCTCATTATCCTCATGAATTTCCAGGGTCCCCACTCCCCACAAGTACCCAGTTTGTGCAGTTTCCAGCTTAGCCTGCTCTGATGCGCGGATTGCAGCAACTCGTGGGATTTAGGGTAATGTGTCGGTGCATTGATGCTTCAATTTACATAATGACGCATCAAAACCGTGGTGGTTAGAGGGCACCGTTTCTATGACAGCTAGTGATTTTGTGCTGGGAGCAGTACAGCTTAAGCTTGAAGATGCCAACCAACCAACCAACCAACCAACCAACCAACCAACCAATCAACCAATCCCCAAATCCTAAATCTTTAGTGCATCAGGTTTAGGGTTTGCCCTTAGATTGAGCTTCAGAGTTTGTCCAAGTCTCAGTATGAGTTGTCTTCCCGCAGAGCCAGAACCCCACACCTTGAGCCCCAGGTAGCTCAGCAAAATCACGGCTCCCTAAGCCCTGATTCTTACATGCAATACTGAAAATCCCACCCTACTCAACCCTAAACCCTATAGTCCCCCTTAAGTAGATAGAATATGGCTTTGGGTATACTAGAAGAAGATCCCCATATACCCCATGTTCTATCTACTTAAGGGGGACTATAACCCAATACCAATCTAGCCCAACCAAAGGCAGGTGTTACCCTATAGCCACTATGGTCTCTGCTTAGGGTTTCGTCAGGCTGCTACAGAAGCGGTATAGTAAGCTCCTGGGTTGTAGGCAATAGGCATGTTTATGGACATGTCTGACAACCACTCTTACATAATGCCCAAAAGCCCCTCTATAGTCTACATATACTTGGAGGTCCATTGTACTTATAACCTACTTAGTAATTGTAGTTGTAACCCCAGTATATCTAGGGCAACCATAGTTATGGGACTTATATTTGGGTTATAGCTACAGTTACCAGGTAGGTTATAAGTACAACGGACCTCCACGTATGCTTGCTTTGTTCAAGCCCCGCTGTTTAGCGAGGTTCTCATCTCTCAACTAGGGAAAAGTAACAGTAGCTGAGGTATTGAGGTGATCTGCTCTCTAGGGTAGGACATCTTCACCAAACCCTAAACCCCCTAAAGCCTTAAATCCTGTGCGATATATTAATATGTCTCTATATATATATATACCCTAAACCCTAAACCATATCCATTTTCGTTTTGCTATTTATTGCTTTATATACAAATACACATCACAGCAACTCGAAAGCCTAAACCCCCGCAAGGATTGGTCACGAGTTGAAGTACCCTCGGATGGACCAAAACCCCGCAGAAGTCTGGCAAAGTATCCCAGATCCCTGGCTCAAGAGTTTTAGACGTATGGAGTCTGGGAGGGTTGAGAGCTGCTTGAGGTTTGTATCTGTGGAGTAGGTTTTGCTACAGTAGTGTTGGGCCGACAGGATTTGAGGTTTCCCAGCTAAACCCTTAAACCCTAAACCGTAATTCCGTTTGATTTTCTCCCTTAGTGAACTTGTGAATGAAGGGCTCTTGGTCAAGGGTTGAAGGTTGGGAGGTTTTAGGTGTGTGGTGTGGTGTGACGGCTTTTTGGTTAGGGTTAGTGTTAGGGATTAGTTCCGAATTAGAATGTCCGAGGTTCAGACTTTATTGGTTGTAGCCTGGGCTTCTTTTTCTTTGATATCTCATCCTTGTCGTATTCTGGTCGAATCTCGGTTTTTTCTTCCTGCTAGCACTGATCACTGATGTTAGAGACGATAACATACAGGTCGTAAAAGGAAGAAAGCTGGTCCTTGGTAAAGTTAGGTGAGATGCCGGGTTTCCCAAAGTAAGGGGTACCATGTTGAAGGTCCCAGTTATAAGGACTATACTACTGTTGATGGAGGAAATCTTGCAACACTTAGAGCCCCTACAGGCCTAGGAACTACAGTAGCTCAGGGCCCCTGGTTGGTGCGAAATTTCATCCGTCAACAGCTTTTTGGGGGGTCTATATTGGGGTCCCCTTGTTTTCGGAAACTACCAAGTTCAGGGGCTTGAGAGGTCAACGTGTGCGGGTTTTGTGGTTTGCACCCGAGGGGCACGCAACTGGGGGGTTATATAGGGTATTATATAGGGTTTAGGGTCTAGGGGTTTAGGGTTTAGGGTTTCACGGTTTAGGCTTTGGGGGCAAAAAGGTCAGTCGCTTTTTGGTGATCCTTCGTCCATGTGGCGGCACTATTTCTTTGCAAAAGACCCAGTCTAAAGAATCCCAATGGGATACAGCCAGGCCTCTGCAAAAGGTGTCTAAGGCCATTACAGCATTGACATGCGTTGATTTTGGGTCCAACGGTAGTTCGTAGTTTCTCCTGTAAAAAAGAGGAGAGAGACAAAGGGAGAGGGGAAAGAGAGATAGAAAGAGAGGGAGGGAGGGAAAGCAAAGCAAAGGGAGGGAGGGAGGGAGGGGGGAGAGATAGAGAGAGACTGGGTTGCTGTTAAGAATTTAAATTAAGTTACCATATTGGGGAAACCCTATTATTGACTATATATACCCATTATGGTAACTTAATTTAAGTTCCTTAACAGCAACCCAGGAGAGTGCGTGTGTGTGAGGGAGGAGGTGATCCCAGCAGGAGCAAATCCTGAAATCCTGAACCTCCTATAATGGGATATATAGGGGTTTATATAGGG
>CAJNIZ010002538.1:3060-13914 GCA_905231905.1 Symbiodinium pilosum
GATTATATGCGGGTCCTCTTATATTCCTCTTATACCACTATTACTGGGTGGGGGTTCGTCCCAATGAATCCTTGAGGTGGGTAGTTTGGCATTTAGGACGGGGCGCATCCAGAAGAACTGCCTCCTCAATAGGACGAAGATATGGTTACCCCAAACCCTGAAACCTGAACCCTACAGCAGTAGGATACACGTTTACCCGAAACCAAAACTCTAAGGGTCCAAGGACCCGAATAATAGGGCTTTTAGGGCCCAAGTACCATTAATGTTATAGTATTTTGGCCCGGAAGCCCTAGTATTTGGGTCCTATATACCCCTAGAGACCTATAGAATCCCCCTAATATCCCCACATCGTCCCCCTAGAACCCCCCTTTAGAGGGACCCTATTATCTTGGACCCTAAACCCTAAACCCGAAACCCTGACCAGCTCCTGGAGCTAACGAGCGGCTCGGCCTCGACTTCGAAAAGCAAAGGCCGCCAGTTGTCAGATCCGCCTTTGCAAGGAAACTCCAGGAGAATCCAGGAGGTTTAAAGGGTCTATAGGGTTTAGGGTTTAGGGTTTGGGGTTTAGGGTTTAGGGTTTAGGGCATAGGGGGGCCTAGCTATGAAGGTTTATAGGGTCTTTATGGCCTAGTTATGGAGGTTTGTAAGGTCTTTATGGCCAAGCTATGGATGTATATAAGGCTTTATGGCCCAGCTACGGAGGTTTATAAGGTCCTTATGGCCAAGTTGTTTTTGAGGTTTAGCATTTTATGGCTTAGCATCTTAGGGTTTGGGGATTTAGGGTTTAGCGCTTGATTGCTTACTTTTTTGTAGGATTCATTAGGATTTTGGATTTAGGTAAGGGGTTTAGGCTTCAGGGGTTAGGGTTTAGGGTTTAGGGTCTTGGCCTCATGCCAGCATACACACAACAAAGGGGAGAATGAGAAAGGTGTACCTTGAGAATGCATGCGCTTAACCCGATTGTATCCCGATATCTGCTTGTCACTAGGAGTTTAGACTATAGCTCATAGGGAATTTCCATACGTAGGGGGACCCCAAATATAGACCGCAAAAAAATGGAGTCCTTGTTCTGGGAACCCCGCAAATAGTACCCATAATCTTAGGAACTTGCACATCCCTATACATCCCTATAACTCTCTTGAAGCCATTTGCTATCCCTAAACTTTAAGCCTAAACCCTAAACTCTAAATCCAAAACCCTAAAACCTAAATCCTGAACCCTAAACCCTAAATCCTGAACCCTAAACCCTAAATCCTGAACCCTAAATCCTTAAACCCTAACGCACCAGGTCGAGCCGCGAGGTGCGTGAGCGGCGCCGAACCGCTGGGGCCAATGGCTGATGTAGTCAACCTCCAGGTGATTTGTTTTAGGGCCTTTGACGCTTTTAGAATTTAGGGTTTAGGTGAATATTGGGATAATGGAAAAGAAAATGGAAACTACCATGATGGGGTTGTATAGGGTTTGGGGTTTAGGGATTTAGGGTTGAGGACATACTGTAGGGCTGGGGAACCTTAAACCCAAACCTTAAAAAGGTGATTCCTTACAGCGCTAGGGTCAGGCAATGGGGAAATCTCGTATCCTTCGAAGAGTTGAAGTAAGAATCGGCAAGGTAAAATGGACGTTACTATTTAGGGCTTAGGGTTTTGGATTACGGGATTTAGGGTTTGGGGCGTAGGGTTGAGGGTTCAAGATTTAGGCTGTAAGGTTTAAGGTTGAGGGTTTAGGTCTTCGGCTTCCGGGATCTTCTACAGATGCCGAAGAGGCTTAACCAGGTACAAGGTTTAGGGTTGACGCGGTCCAGCCTGAGGCTTTTATAAACTTTGGGACCCTAAACCCTAGACACTAAGCCCTAGAACCTAAACCCTAAGCCCAAACCCTAAACCCTCAAGGCTATCACTGGAAAGACTGCCACTAGTTTAGGGTTTAGGGTTTGGGTTTAGGGTCTAGGGTTTAGGGTCTAGGGCTTAGGGTCTAAGGAGTAGGGTTTATGGACATGACAACCGCAGCGGTGAATTGCAGCGACGCAATCAAGGCCATGAAGGCAAGAACAGCAGCAGTAAAGTATGAGTACTACGCCTCAGGAGACCACAGAAACCTTCCATACTGGCACAACAAACTAGCATAACGATCGTGATAGTCATAGGGTCAGCGGCTATCGATGCCTTGCCAGAAGCGCGGCAAGAGGAAAACTTGCAAAACGGTGCCCCTGCACTGAAAACATAAACCCTAAAACCAGGATTCTAAACCCAAACACCGAAACTCTAAATCCCTAAACCCTTTAGCCCCTAAACCCCCAAACGCCAAACCCTTAAACCCTAAACCCCAAACCCTTAAACCCCAAACCCCTCAACCCTGAACTCCAAACCCCTAAGCCCTAAACCCCAAAAAGGCACTTAGGCTGGTGCAGTGTTTGCTCCATTAACCCAGCTGCGGAGTTTCCCTGGCTCAAAAAACACCGATTGTAATTCTGGTAGGTTTAGGGTTTAGGGTTTAGGGGCTCTACATGAGCCATAGTCTAAACTCCTAGTATCCCCCTGAATGTAACTCCTAGCATCCTTCTTAATAAGCCCTATAATAGTACCCTCTACAATCCCCTATATAACATCGCTTTGAGGAATTTAGAATAGAGATCACATAGACGCCAAAAGGTTGCCCAAGAGATTATATGACCCCTAGAACTCCTTCAAAGGAAGCCCAAGCCCTAAACCCCTAAACCCGTAAACCAAAAAAACACAAGCCCTAAACCCTAAACTCCCCAAGGCCTGACCACGCGCATGTCCGCTGGCGTCGTATTTTCGAAGTGACCTTAGCTGGTTTAGGGGGTTCAGGATTTAGGGTTTACGGTGTTGTATTTAGATATGGGGCTTTGGGGCTTTGGGGTTTTGGGGTTTTAGGTTTGGGGCTTAAGCTGTAGGGGGAATCTTGGAAGCGCCTTACTGCACAGTATCTCCTACGCCCTCGGTCGGCTTGTCATGGGGTTAAAGGTTTAGGGTTAAACCCTAGTTGGTATTGTTATGGGTGGTCCCTAAATCCTGAAGACGTGCTGCCTATAAATTTTAGGGTGAAGCCTTGGTGTGATTTAGGGTTTAGTGTTTAGGAGCTTCTGAAAACTGGGTTCTTGCTGAAATACAATTAAAAAAAGATCTTTCTTAATTGATATTGGGCCCAGGTAGCCATAAAAATGATAAAATTTGGTTCTACAAGAGCCCAGAAAAGTGTGGGTCTCTTTAAAGGTGCTCTTGGAGTTATCTTTAGGTTTGATTTAGGGTTTCCCATCATCAGTTGGCCGTCTTAGGGGGTACCGGAACGAGGATTTCGTACACTGGGGTATGTGGGGTCCCCTTTTTGGGGGCAGATCCACATGTTTGATCGGTAATCTCTTTGGGGCTTCAGCAATGACAGAAAGTATGGAAGGAATACCGACTGTTGATGCTGAAAGTCCTGCCTGACCTTCGTACCAAAATCCCCAAGATTTGCGGCACTTAGGATCATGCTGGATGTAAACAAGTCTGGTACTGTTGTTATTGTTATTAGTACCTATTCTTAATGTTCACACTCCGGTTGAAAGGACAAGGTACTCTTCGACGGAGCCATCAGCATCGAACACGGTGACGTGCTCAATGCCCAGGAGGAAATGGTAATCCTCTGTTTAGGGTTTAGGGGGCTCTAACCCTAAACCCCCAAACCCTAAACCCTAAACCCTGAATCCCTAAACCCTTAACCCCCAGACCCTAAACCCTGAAACCCTACCCTAAACCCTACATCCTAAACCCTAAACCCTAGGATGTGGGGTTTAGGCCAAATCCTGAACCATACCCACCAAATCCAAAATCTACAGACCCTCAGGTCCCGGTCCCCCTAGCATGTTGAGAGTCTGCGGCATCATGTAAAAGCCGAGTAAACCCTATAGGTCTCTATTCTACATGGCACTGAGGACCCCTACTAAGGTTTAACCCTTGGGTACCTATAATAGGAGAATAAGGGAATCTTAAAGGGTTAAGGGACTAAGGTCCAAGCTAAGTCTATTCTTTCTAGCCGGAATGTAAGCACCAAGTTGTAACCAACACGGACCGTTCATACGTTAGCCCTCACTGCTAAGCCAGAGCGAGGGAACAGAACTTATCTAAAAGGTCCGAAACAAACAATGACGAGAAGCGTCACACAGGAATCTCAGGGTCAATTACATTCCTTAATTCTCCAATGCTAAGCGGACAATGATTTACTTTCCATCAGATGAAACTTTGTAAAGAAGACTGCAACATGCCCAGAACTCGGATTGGGGTTTATGCTTTATAGGATTTAGGATTTGGGGTTGTGGGCTTATGGGGTTTAGGGTTGAAGGGCTGTCCAAAGTCCTGGAGAGCCCCTGCTTTCCCCAGCTCCGCCGCTAACGAAACAAAGCCGAACACAATCTTCAAACCCAAAACCCTGAACCCTAAATCTATTAAATCCTGCATGATCCCTTATCCCAAGGAAGCTGCAAAGGTTTAGAGGGGTCAGGGCTTATAGGGCTTCAGAGCTTAGAGTCAAACCTCTGAAGCCCCAAGCGTACCCCAATCCCGAGGAATTGGGGGATGGCGGTCTATTTTGGGATCGGGCAGGATTAGGGAGTTGTAAGGAGGGAAATTCCTCTGACAACTTACTGTGTAAAAGGAGCCGGAGCAGGCACGCGCAAAGTGTTTAGAAGATGTGAACGCTTCTCAAAATCTTGGGTGCCCTCTGTCTTTCGCTATGTATAATAGACAACAGGGCACCCGATTTTGGAAGGAATCGTGGATGTATTTCGAAGGCTGGCTTTTGCCGACGCTCCTGGCCCAAGAGCCTAAACCTTCCAGCCCAATACCTTAACCCTAGCCCTGGTTCGGCTGCTAGGTTTTTGGAGTCTGGGGTTTAGGGTTTCGGGCTTAGCGTTTAGGGTTTGGGGTTTTGGAGCTTAGGGCTTAGGGCTCAGGAACCTAAATGCAAAAATCCCTGCGGATGAAGTCATGAGCTGCCTGAACCAAGGCACAAGGAACTCAGCGAGCAGGTTTGGTGCGAGCGCCTCCATCCTTGGCTGTAACTGGCCCCTACGGAATCCACATTTACAGGGGTAGATGACCCTGAACCCTAAACCGGTTATATACAATAACGGACCCCTAGGGTCCAGGTAGGTTATTATTAGTGCCTCCAGCCGTCTGCAATCTGCATGCGTAAAATTCCACAGGTATATCTGGTGGATATGAAGGTTAAGGGCCTAGGATTTAGGGTTTAAGGTTAAGGGTTTAGGGTGTTGGGTTTCGGTATAATATATCTACGGTTGTGCAGGATTTTGCCTCTCAAGCGCTGCATTGTGCCGAGTAAGTTTAAGCTCCAAGAATTTTGACTAGTGGCGCAGGCTTTCACAAGGTCAAGGATTCGGTGATGCAACCCCAAACCCTAGACCCCAAGACCCACGCTTTGGGAGGTCTCACTTCACAGGCGCAGAGCCTTCACGCTTGTATGTCTAAGCCCATGCTGGATATAGGGGTTACGGTTGGCAACACTTCTCGATGCTGCTTCCCGCCCATGAAGGCTGTCGATTGCAAGCATTCAGGCACTTGCAAGGACGGGACACTGTTCAGCCAGCTCTAAACCTTAGACCCTGAACCCAATGGTTCAGCCAGTTGAGCAGAGAAGCTTTTCGAAGGTGTGCAATGGCTGTGTGCATGCCTCAGTCGCGCAGAAAGCATTCATGGGTCCCCCTTTTTAAGGGTTTAAGGTCTGGGGTTTAAGGCGTTGGGATTTAGGGTTTAGGGATTTTTAGTGTTTAGGGCTTAGGGTTACTTGGGGATGATTAAGCCTGAGCTAGTAGTTTTGTATAATTAAGGGGGAACCCATGGGGTTAGCCTGGGGGGGTAAGGAGGGGACCCAGGAAACATGCTGAGGCACAGCTCCATATTCCTCATCGATATGTTTTGTTGCGGTGATGCTGGTTTTACATTTACATGTGTATATTCCTGTTTAAGCTGTAGTAAACTTGAAGATCCTTGAACCACCCTAAACCCTCATCAGAAACAAAAGCACTTGAATCCTGAGATCCTGAACCCTAGAGCAATGGCAGTATAGTAGTTTCTGTTTTTTTACCATCGACCTATATCTCCTTTATGCCCTGCAATGGCCAACAAGCTGCCCTAAACCCTAATCCCTAAAGCAATGGCCGACAAGCTGCGGCAAGGCGCCACTTTGGACGCCTTGGCATCGAATTGAAGATGAGACTCACGCCCAGTGGTCAAGGATGCGTTTCAGGGTTTAGAGTAATGTG
The DNA here is from genome assembly GCA_905231905.1 of Symbiodinium pilosum. Lineage (NCBI taxonomy): Eukaryota > Dinophyceae > Suessiales > Symbiodiniaceae > Symbiodinium > Symbiodinium pilosum. Next base: position 9,341 of record CAJNIZ010002538.1, read on the forward strand.
ATAGCTCAGTTGAAAGTGTGTTTCGAGGTTCATGGCTGTATTGTTGGGGTTTTGGGTAGTCCCTAAACCCTAAACCCTAGTACACCGCAGGCGGATTTAAGGTTCAAAGTTTAAGGTTTATGTTTCAGGAGGTATGGGGCTGGGGGTGGATTTAGGGGGATGCAAGTTCAAGGCTTCGGGCAACTGAAGGCACAAAATTTGGAGTCTATATTGTAAGAATCCACATGTATAATTAGATCAGGGTTTCGGGGACTGCTACTTATTCAATCTCCTGCCCTACCCCGTGTAAGGGGTTTTTAAAGGAGCGCTCAAGTTATAACTCTTATAGATGGAGAAATCCTTAATGCAGGGCTTTCTGAGGTTCAAGGGGTTCCAAAAGATGTTCTTCAGCGCTCTTTGGGCGGTTGCCTGGCTGGCAATTGCCTGCCGCATCCTTTTTACCCACAATGCTATCAACAATGCTGATCTCACCCACTAGCCGATTGGCCCCTGATTCAGCGACACAGACACGCCCGCATTTGCGGAGGTTCTTGCTGCGGATCTCCCATACCTCCACCTGGGCTCACAAATAAGGCTTTGCTGGGGAGTTGGTGGGAACTGCGAGGAGCGTCAAGCCGAGCAGCATGCTTGGGAACCAAATTGCAGCCACCGCAGTGGTCGGGCAAGCAACGGCAGCAGCCAGCGCACTGGCGTGCTCATGGCAGTGCCAGCCATTGCATTCGCAGCAGCACTCCCGCGCCCTAGCAGGTGGGCTCCAGGCATGACACTTCTGACACGCAGGATCCCCACTACCCAGCTGCAAAAGTCTCCGTGCCACGTCACAGTGGGGCTGCGCTCGCATACACCTGCATCCCCGAAACTGGCCGAACAATGCAACCATGTATCAAGCGCACTGCAGGGCGAGCATGGCACGGGCGGACAGGCCGCGCCCTTGAAGGTGAGTTGGCCCCCCGCAGCGCCGTGCATTGACCAGCATTAATTGGGGGAACTGGCTTCACGTATGTCCAGCTACCGGGGCCAGCCTGAAAACGGGCTTGGGAGGTGAACGGGGCTTGCAATGACCACCAAAGTCTGCTGGGGCTTCAGCGCGACAAAGATAGCCCCAGTTGCGCTCAAGATCTGCGCAGACCACGACGCTTGTTTAGGAGCAGGACTTGTTGGACTTGTAGTCCGCCAAGAGAGATCCGGACCTGTCTCTCAAGCAATAGCCAGGAATTTCCACCCTGGCCATACACTGCAAGCCGTACAGGCTCATCTTCAGACTCCACCTGTACGGAATCTTCAGAGTGCAAGCAGATGTAGCGCTTGCAGTGGAACGCAAGTCGCATCCACACAGCAAGACCTCCATGTGAAAGGGCTCAGTACTGTTGGGAACCATGTACGGCGCGTGGCCGTGGTGGCCAGCACTTCTTGCGCGTCCAGCCAGCGCACCGCACGTCTTCGGCGATCAGGCAACAATGAGCCAAACAAATGCCCTTGCAATCTCGCACGCAGGTGACTGGAGCGAAACAGTCGCTGCACTTGGCTTGAGTCTTGATGCTCAGCATCAGTGGAGAGCGGAAGGCACACATTGGGGGACGCAACGGAGCCCCCTGCGTAATCCTGCCTGCACTCTGTGCAGAGTGGATGCCAAGAGTGATGCTGGCACAACCACGCGGTACAGGATTAACAGGATTCCCAGGAAACATCGTGCACAGGAAGTTCCTGCCGGCAATCCTTGCACCATAAAATGGACCTCGCACTCACTGGGGATGGTATTGGACGGGGAGACTAAACTGCACCACTCCCGCACACTCTAACAAAGACGTGTGAATGATCAGCCGGGGCGAGGCGCCGAGCCTCTGCGTAATATTGAGCCCGTTTGTAAACCGGGCCGTCTACGCGCGCGCTGAACCCAGCTTTGTTCCAGCTGATGCAGATGCGGCACTCGGCGTCTAGAGAAATGGGGGGGCCGCTGCAAGTCCGGAATATCGGCATTAAAGGAAGAACTGCTAAGCCCATAAAAAACGTCCACCCCGCTTGCTAAATGGTGGATTTCCAGGAAAGCCTTGTTTCGGGTGCGCCGGCAAACACATCCTCCGACGACAAGTCTGACATGTTTTCAGGAAAGCGCACACAAAGGGCTGCTGCGCCATACATTGCACACTGAGAAAGAAAGTGTGTTTCCTGTGGCGAACGCCTTTGCACGCGAAGTGACCAAGGTAGACACACGTTGCCTGGCAGTGCGGGGCACCGAGCTGTGTGACCTGTCCGCATGAAAACGCAGCTGGCTGCTGGCAGGTATCTGCTCAAAGCAACAGCTGACGCATCAGAGTGCTCCGTGAGGTCAATGCAGCCATGATGCCACAGGTCTGACTGAGCACTAGCGGTGTGCAAGGTTGCGCAACGATATCCGGGGCATGCAAAGCAGGAGGCGAAAGAACACACGACATCAAGGGGAAGGCTTATTAAGTTGCTGGAGCCTCCTGGAAAATCATGCCACCGTTCAGGAAATGTACGCCAGGACTACAACTCTAAAAAAAGCTTCGACTCTGCTGTCCTGCAGCCTGAGCTGCGCAGGAACATCTTCATCTAAGGCAGACATCTGCCACGCGGGAATCTGTCAGGGTTACATGGCGCTACAAAATGGAAACATTGCGATGCAGAAGCATAGTTTGTCTGTGTTTTGTCCTGCAAAATGATGGTCAGCCGCTGCAGTGAGGGTGAGGGCAAAGCGCCTGCTGACTCGTTCACGCTGCACCTTGCACTTGCACGAGAGGCTTGAAGTGGGAGATGCTCTTTGCCGCATATCAATGGACTTCAACATGTGCCGAAGGGCAACTGCAAAAAAGCGAAACAATACTTACAATACTTACAAAGGCAAGCTCAAACACGCGCGCCTGCGAGTCCATCTGGCTGCACGGCTCCTGCGCACAGGGAGGAAAAGTTCAGGCGCAAGCGTGACCATCTCAGCCCTAGAAAGCACGAACGCGAAGGCAGATACGCGCTACGCAAGCGCCTGCAGTGCTCCGCCAGCGTGAAGTCGAGCACGGCTTGTCTCGTTTCGTACCAGAGTGTCCACGCAGCTGGCTCGGAGTCTGCCCAGTAGGCCCACTTCTGCGCGCAGTTGAAGACAACATGGTTGCGTTCATGCAGCTCGGACCCAAAGCCAAGCCGCTTCAGCAGGGGGCTCTGCCTGTGGAGCATGTGGGCTTCGCGTTTGGGCAGGCTGGGCAGGGCTTCGCGAGGCTAGCGCGCTCAGACCGCTGGAGCACCTGGGAAACCGTAGGGCCCGTTGTGAAAGTTACCAATCCAACGGTTCCCTCTCAAGCATCTGTACGCAAGCTTCTCTGCCGCAATACAAACCCCAATATGCCACAACGCAGATCCTGGGGACTTCCAAGACAGGGCCCCTAGGTCTTGGAAGTCTCCTTTAAGAATTACTGTCGGAACTCCCGCACTATCCGATCAGGGTTGTGCAGAAGCTCAGCAATTAGGTAGATGACATAGCTTTATCATCATGCATGTGCAGGCTTAGGAGTTGACCCCAAACCCTAATCTCTGATTTATGATGTACCTTAGACCACGAGGCCTTCACTTTTAGGACCCAATAGTACCCTTAGATAATCAAACTGGAGGTCTTTTGGGTCCAAGGTAGGGTCTACTAGGTTTATGGTGAGGGCAAGGCTGTTTAAGCTGCCTTTGAAAACGACTTCAGTTTGGAGTGATTCCGAGATTAGGGTTTGGGGTTGACGGATTAGGGTTTAAGGTTCATTTCAATTCCATGTTTTTCCATCTGCTTCTCCATTATTCTAATCCATAAACATCCCTACAGAATTCCTTACTACTGTTGACATGAAAGCTGTGCATGACCTTTTTAATACTATAATGCGATAGTTCCTAAGATTTGGGGTGCTTAGGCTCATGCAGGAGGTTTAGCATCCCCCTATACCCTAAGCACTCTACCATAAATCCTCTGTACCCCAATATATACATATGTATATATATATATATATACTTCTCCCTGCATATTGCTATATATCTATACCCCCTTTTTTAAGGCACACAGGGCCATACAGGATGTTTGGTATCCACCAGACGAGGGGAATGAGGGCTGTTGGGATCATCTCATGGGGCTTCTAGGTCCAAGCACTCGCCATGGTGCACTCCCCGGGAACCCGAAACCCTAAACCCCTCAGCCTAAACCCTAACACCCCTAAACACTTGAACCCTAAAGCCTAAACACTGAACCCTAAACCCCTAAACCCTTTAACCCTAATTTAGGGTTGAGGGATTAGGGTCCAATGCACCAGGACTCGTCGCAGGGCAAAGCTGCAGCGGTGGCAGCGTCCATGCACTCGGCGTGGCAAGAAGCTCCGGCCTCGCCATCTGAGCTATAGACCCCCTTTTTAGGGTTTAGGTTTAGGGTTTAGGGTTTTGCTAGAGACCCCCTTCTTAGGGTTAGGGATATGTAGGGGTTATTATTATAAGGATATAATGGGTAAATATCATGTAGGGCGTAATCCGAGTACTAGATTAATAAAAGGGACCATATTTAAAGTTTTTTTTGGGGGGGAAATTAGCCGTCCAAGACT
>CAJNIZ010002539.1:0-11003 GCA_905231905.1 Symbiodinium pilosum
AAATTGGAAACTACTTTTTAGGGTTTAGGGTATAGTCCCCCTCAGGTAGATAGAATATGGACTTGGGTATATTATACTGAGATCTCAATACACCCCATATTCTATCTACTTAGGGGGACTAGGGGTAGCTGAATTTGCAACCTTGATTCGTAGATCCTCCCAACGCTGAGAATAATGGTTTGACCCTAAACCCTAAACCCTGGTAAGCAGTATGTATGCAGACAAGCCAGATGTACCCAGAAGGGAATAAGGGAAAACAGGGTTTAGGGTTTAGGGTTTGGGGTTTAGGGGTACCAGCAGGGTTACCAAGACCAAACCCCGTAGCCCAGAAATGACAAGGTCAAAGGTAAATGGATTAGGATTTAGGGCTTAGAGATGACAGCTACATTGGGCTTATATAAGGGTTATATAGTTTCGGGTTTAGGGATTTAATTGAAGTTTAGGGTCCCTACAAACCAACTCCCAACTTTTACAAGCTAAAGCTATAAAGGCGAAAAAACCATACCCAGGTCTTAGCAGCGTCAACAATATCGCCTGAAGATAGACACACCAACCCCTAAACCCCGTACCCCAGGCCCTAAAAGGTAAAACACCTGTTAATCACCAACTTCCGTTTCATGTTGCACTCCTTTCTTATTCTCCTAGGCCCAGAAAACCCTAAACCCTGAACCCTAAACCCTCAACCCTAATTCCACAAGGCCTGCGGTGACCCGCCACCACCCAAAGGAAGCGGCGTACGAGTGCGGGAGAGGCATCCAGGCCCTGTTTCCTTGGGGCTTAAGGTTTAGGGTGTATAGGTACCCGCAACCATAAACCACCATTACCTACAGCTTAAGATCGAGTACCCCTCAATTAGTAACAGATACCTACAGCTTCATATGTATATATATATATATTAATTAGTTACATCATGACCTTATGATATTGAACAAGTTTAGGGTACCTGGGGGCATTCAGGCTTTTTAGCGTAAACCCATAAAGCTGTAGGTAATTGGAGTTTTAGGCAAGGTCCCAAGTATGGACCCTAAACCTTAAACCCCAAACCCTCAACCTTAAACCCTAAACCTTCAACCTTGAATCCTAGACCCTAAACCCTCAACCTGAAATCCTAAACCCGAAGCCCCTGGTTTTAAGGTCTCGGGGTCTCTGGATCAAGATTCAGACCTTAGGGTTTTCAAGTTTAGGGCTTATATGGGGGTCTCCTAAAATTAGGGGTACCTATTTGGGGCCCTCTTACTAAAATTGTAATATATTGGAGTCTATATTTGGGTCCCCTTGATTTTGGGAAACTACCATGTAGGGATAATGGAAAAGGAAATGGAAACTACAATTTTTAGGGTTTTACAAGTTGTTGTGTTTAGGGTTTTGGTTTGCAGTGTTTGTAGCGTTTAGGTTTTAACGTTTTTGCGTATGGGTTTGAGGTTTTAGGGCCTTAGGGTTTAGGGTTGCTTCGTGTCAAGGGGCCCAAAATCCTAAAGCCCCAAATCCCGAACTCCCCAACCCTTCTGTAAGGTTCTGACTCCACAAACATGGGGCCTAAAGGACTGCCACTTACAGGCTATCAATTGTGAGAGATGTTTGGGAAGGTGTAGGCTTTAGGGTCGAGGGCTGATGTGGTTGCCATGGTCTCAACTCCCAGTATTCCCCTTAATAGCCCCTAGAATACTGCCCTAAATAATCCAATTTTAGCAGTTTAGACTACAGTGCATGTGACAAGGGGCTCCCATTCCTGGAGATGTTTCATGAGGTCGCCCTCAATGATCTCCTGGAGGTTCCAATGACTGTTTAGAACATAGAAACAGGCTCCACGCTTGTGCAGTGAGAAATGATTGTCCGCAAAGGTTTACCAGAAACCCAAAAGTATGTAAAAAAATAGCCCTAAACCCATAACAATAGCCATAAAGGCCATGATTTTACATACTTTTGGGGGTCCAGGTAGGGTTCAGGGTGTAGGGGCGTCTTATCAGTGCGGGAGGGGATTGTACCATCAGCCACGGAGCCCTGTTTTACAACCATGTCGCACGGAGATTATGATGCTAATTCTGAGGGTCCAAGTACCTAATAAGCATATACTTACCCAAAACCTGTATCATAATTGCTATTACCCCAAAACCCAAGTACCCAATTATTGGGTCCTTGGACCCTTCGTGCTACTACCTGAAAGCCAAAAGTATGTAAAATAATGGCCCTAAACCCATAACAATAGCCATAAAGGCCATTATTTTACATACTTTTGGGGTCCAGGTAGTTCTAAGCCCCCAACCCCGAACCGCAAACTCTCAACTCAAGCCTAGACGGCAAACTCTTTGACTCTCGTGCTCCATTTTCTTTTGTCCCCAAGCCCTAAAACCCTAAACCCTCAACCCCTGAAACCCTTAATCTCAACCCGAAACCCTCAATCCTAAAACCCCTAAAAACCCTAAAAACCCTTAACCCTAAAATCCTAAAGGCCCTCAACCCTCAAAATCCTAACCCCTTCCTTTGTCTTTGGTCTCCTTGAGCTTGTCCAAGACAGGCTCGGACTTCAGCTGCTGGGCACAGAGGCGGGCCAGGATCTTGTTAAGCTGCTGCACTGACGGCCTGGCTGTCAGGATTTAGGGTTTAGGGTTCAGGGTTGAGGGTTAAGGTTGGGGGTTTAGGGTTAGGGTTTAGGCCGTAGGGTTTAGTGTATCACGGTCCCATCCTTTCTGGGGAGTTAGTCGGAAGATGTCGGAAGTAAGGGAGTCTTTTCTATAGAACTACACACGGATATTGTAGGGGTTATATTCCTTTATGCAATACCAAGCCCCTGTCGGTTGCGAGGAAAGAGGAGGGAGACATTCGCAGCGAGAGTGGTAGGGGCAGGGCGGGGCAAAACCAGCTCTGGCGGCAGTAAGGACAATAGTACAACCAGCCTCAACCCTACAGTATCCCTTATAAGTAAATCGAATATGGCCTTGGGTGTAATGCAATAAGATCCCGACATACCCCATATTCTGTCTTCCTCAGGGGGGGTATAAATCCTGAACCCTCAACCCTAAAGCCGCAGACCTTCAGAGGCAGTAGCCCCTGACGGAGCAAAAGAAACAGCAGCGGCAGTAGCAGTAGCATCGAAACACATATCACATATCCATAGCAAATATCAGCTGTGACAGTAGCATACGGGCAGCAAGCTTCAATCGTTCAACACGCAGGGAGGGTTATCAAACAATGAACCGTTCTGCGCCTCTTGGACCCATCCCCCTCAATCACATCATATTATATAAATGAGTCTCCCTACGAATGCAAAGAATTATAAATGTGTTTTCCACAGCACCCACTTCTCGGGAGTTGCAGCGAAAAGGAATCTAAATTTCACAAGAGCGTCCTAGTTGCAAAGATTTGGTGGTGGTGTAAGGCTGATGGCAGGGTAGCCTTGGAAGTACTACCTTGTAGTAGCAATAAGAATCCACCCTTCCCCCCTTTTGAGTGGATTCGAACTGGCTCAGTTTGACTGTCATTGGTTGCTGAGGCTATGGTGGGGCTACGGGAGATTAACATCAACTCAATCTTTGAGAGCTCGAAAGCTCGCAAGTTTTGGTTGGGCCACATTTCAAATTTAGCATTCAGTGAGCAGAAGCATCCTTCCTTTGGACCATCAAGCGCAAGAATGTAATTCTAGGATCCCTACGTACCCCTTCAAAGGGACTGAGGGTTTCCATTTCATATTCCATGTTCTTTTCAATTTGATTCTCCATTCTTACCCTATTCCAGGACCATATTAATCCCAACCTTAAACCCCTATGTATCCCTACAGGGACTAGTCTGAAGGTACCGAGGTGGCTTTGCTTGTCAGCATCCGCATTCTCATGAGAGTCTTGATGGTTGAGCCAAGTAGAAACAGATTCATTCCACATCAAACCAACACCCAAAATGAAGGACATATTCTTACCCTAAACATGGGGAGTAGGTTCTGCAAACCCTAAGCCCTAGAACTCAACAACACTGTTTGAGAAATACATCTCCCAGCTCCTTCTGCAAGGAGCCGACTCCTTTAAAGACCTCTCCCCTAGAGATGGAGACCAACCAGTTGGGGTACGTGTTTTTAAGCTTCCTGTGTTACACTTGTGCTTTTGGAATTGGAATCGGAATTTCCAAGACAGGAGGACCTCAGGATTCCTGCGTATATGTATCGCGATTGTCAGCAAGGACTGTTCAGGCACACAGTTTAGGATTTTGGGCTTTTGGCATATTTCTCTGCATCTTTGGAAGTCTATTGGGGGATTTAGGAGAAACTCTATGTAGGAGATTCTGAAAATAACGCTCGCAAGATCCTCTTGCAATCCCCGTATGGCCGTAAGGTCTCTACCATAAACCCTAAACCTGATTTGAAAGCCCCATGTGTCTAAAGGCCTCATGCCATTCTCGTCCGTTCTCTCGTGCGAAACGCTTAGAGGTTCCTGCGAAGACTCAGGGAGTGCCTTACATCCTTTAGGGAGATTTAGAATATATTCCTTGCTTCAGGTGAGTGCTCAATAGCTCAATAGTATCATGTAGGGTAGGTTCCTTACCTACTTATAAGGGTTACTTAGGGGGGGTTCTTAGCAAAACCCGAAACCCTAAACCCTATGGGCATTTTCCTTACTTATTGGGTTTTGGGACCTCTGCGGACAGAACTTGGTTGCTTTGGAGGTTTCTCGAAACCGTTTCACCCAGGCAAAGCCAGCATTGCCATAAATAACTACACAAACACCTGGGGGAGGGGGGCGTTGCCAAAATTAGGGGGTACTGTTTTGGGTGTCTTTATCATAAAAGCCTTTATATTCTGGGGTACATACTGGGGTTCCCTACTCATGGAAAATACTGTATATGTGTGTATATATGTATATATATATATGCCCTCGACTAAAGTTATAGTGACGCGGCCTGAAGGAGGCAAGCGGGTACTGGCGCGAGAAAATAGGCTACAGTATTGAGGTTATAGTAGGTTCCTCGAAGGTCCTCCCTAAGCACCGTATACATCCCCTTAGTCTAGGTCCCCCAAACCTAGCCACAAACCTAGCCTTAGTCCGTAGGCCATATACATGCGCTTTTGAATGCTGGACTAAATCTATGGCATAGCACAGAGACCATTGGAAAAAGGGCGTGTATGCGAGTGTTGGGGTGTATCAGTTGAGGCTTGGCCCGTACCTGTACCCCAAAAGTATGTAAAACAATGGCCTTTATGGCTGTTATTAAGGGTTTAGGGTCATTATTTACATAGTTTTGGGGTCTAAGTATCGGCTTTCGCAAAAAGATGTACAGTTCTGGACCTCATGAAGCTCATGATAGCCCTAGACGGTTTAGGGTTTAGGGTTTACCTCTTCCGTAGATTTTGCCCGACACTCACATGTACTGCGCTCGGGCACGACGCGCTAAGCCATGTCCTGCACGTCCACTATAAGACCAACCTTCTTCTGGAGCTGGTCGCTGAGGCGGGAGCCTGAATAGAAGGGTTTAGGTTAAGGGTTTAGTGTGTTTATTTTGTCCTGCTTGGTGGGTTCGGGGTTGTGGGTGGATTAGTCCTCTCCCCTCATGATAAAGCCGCCTATTGCCCCCAATTGTATATAACTACTATATAATAACCCCCTTACGGTACAATTGTAGTTTCTTATGAGGCGGATGGGGGTCCATAATTAGCAGAAGGGATTACACTCCCGCTTCGGTTCTGATGTGGCGTTTATGGGTTAGGGCTTAGGCGGGCTACATCTTCCTAAGGATAGGGCTTAGGGTTCAGGGTCAGGGTAGCCATGGCATATGCGTGGTGCCGCCATTACTAGATGATCTGCATCTGTACGAATCTCTATCGCCAACACTTCTCTAGTGAGATCAGCCCATGTAGGCATGAGGAATAGATATTGTTCAAATACTTTCTGGGGTTTCTCAAAACTATGATCCCTATATAACACTAGAATCCTTATATAACCATATACAACCCTATATAATGCAGGATTTTCATGTATCCCTGGGGTCCCTAAGCACAGACCCGGCAAATTTGGTAGACATGGTCGCGTTTGCGGTGGTGCAGAAGCCCTAAACCCTAAACTCCTAAAGCCTAAACCTCTAAACCCTAAACTCCTGTCAAGCATTGCTTGGAGGCAATACTGTGAAAAAAGGGAAGCTCAGCCACAGGTGGGCTGTATGGTTGAAACTACTAGTGAGCATCTGCACCATTACAGGCTTCTAGATGAATAGCATGCAATTTAACTGCTATTGGTTTAGGATTTAGGGTTTAGGGCTAAGGTGCGGTTCTAGCAAGGCTGATGTGAAAAGATGGGGAAACAAATCCCCTACGTCACATCTGCGGCATTTCTGCATAACTTACCGCTTGCCCCATTCACCTTCAAAAAGCAGTAACCCCTTGACCATAGGCATGTTGCTTGAAATATAGGAACTTGCAGAACAAGCGAACCTAAAACCCTAAACGCCTGAGCACGAACTAAATCCAAAACCCAAACCTAGAGTCCCACCTCCAAAACCCTGCAACCGCATATATCACTCTGAATCTCCAGTGCCAATTTCAATTGTCCATTAACTAGGTTGTCCACTTGACTATCCATCACACAAAGCTTGGAAAAACAAGAAATCAAAGCCTTCCCAAAACCTGCCTGATAGAGTATGTCTTGCTGCCTTTTCCCTCGTTCATTCGCTACTAGCCCGGCGATCCCTAAACCCAGCCCAAAAAAGATGCCGAGGATGCTGCAAACCTTAAGGCGCTCATGCTCAGATCTGAAAAGGTCATCCTGGCAAAGCGAATTTGTTGCCAAATTATAGGGTTTTAGGGCCCAAATGCCAATAATACTATCATATTAGGGCCCAAAAACCCTATATTATTTGGGTCCTTAGACCCTTGGGAATCTGGTTTACTATCATGAAAACTGTACTGACTATTAGACCTATGTCTACTAGTTTGCTATCATTACTCTTCTTACTTACTTCTGTTACGATTGTTACTATCATCACTGTTATCATTATGTTCTTCTTAGGATTTCGGGCTTCGAGTTCTTGGGCTGTAGGGTAGGGTTTACGGCTTCTGGGGTTCTGTCGTCTATCCACTGCACCGCCCCATATACTGCCCAGCTGCAGTACCCTCGTAAGGTTATTCAGGAATGACTTGGGATAACGAAGGCCAAGCAGGAGGAATCGGGATGGGTAGAATATTGGGGTTGGCAGGGCCTTCACAGTGGTAAACTGTAAGAGGCCCTAAACCCTAAAGCCTAAGCCCTAAAGCTATAACCCAGACGAGCCCTGAAGCGCAAACTTTGCCACACTCTGAAATTGGCACGCATGCACATCTGCGTTGTAGGACTTTGTGAGCTTCCATGCAAGCCTAGATGAGGGTGGTAACCCCAACCCCCAAAATTAGGACCCTGTGATTATCATTTGATGGTTATAGGGTCCTTACTTTGGCGGTTGGGGTTACCAAAATTCCCTTACCCTAGGGCTCTAACCCTATAAATAGTACCTACATTGGGCCTTAAACCCCATAAATAGTATCTACATGGAGCCTTAGGGTTATTAGGGTAGGGTAAGCTGTGTTAACCAAGAAGTCAAGGCCCTAAGCCTACATCACAGTCTGGAAACAAAAGGATTGGCTCATTCCTGGGATTGAGTTTAGGGTTTAGGGTTTAGGGTTTAAGCCCATGTACTCACCATAACTGCAAAACAGCGGTCACTATGAGGATGTCACTGAAAACGATGCTCGACGGACCAAGCCAAACATGCCTGCATCCTCTTGCAAAGCTATTTTCATAAAGGAGCCACTGGCAATCCTCTCCCTCGCCCTCGGGCGAAACCGCGGAAAGGTACTGAACCCTACGCCTTATAAACTGAATCACAGACCTTTGCGTCGCCCGACTCAGCCAGAAAGCGCCTTCCGTGCAAATACTGGTGGTTAGTGTGCTGAATGAAGGAATCGAGTACACAAGCCCCTGTACGGTCCCCTGAACTAATCCCTCGAACCCATTCCGTCACTGCCTGCTAGCCATCAGCAAGTATCCAAACCGTACACCTTGAACCCTAAACCCTATGTATCCATATATATATATATATCAACCATATCCCCTTGAAAGGGTCCATATAGCCCCCAAACCCGATTTGGTAGCGGCCCTTGGCCGGCCTTACTGACGACGGGAAGCAGAACTGGCTTGACCTGGACCACTGCTTGGCTGGATAAAACCTCTAACAAGTTTCCGGTGCGTAAAGCGGAGTGGGGAAGTGAATATAGGTACCGTTATAGGGGTGTGTGTACATGTTTCTAGAAATATATGTATATATAGATATAGAGAGAGTTTATATAGGGAACAATTCCTGGTGCTTAAAGGGGAGTGGGGTAGTGAATAGAAGTCGTTGTATTAAAAGGTGCTAGAGGGTAATAGGAGGAAACCCAATATACACCCACAAATACTATACTCCACCCCGGACCTTTCTGGCACCCCCCTTCATGGTACTCCTAGTTTTGACAAACCCTAATCCAAATAGACAACTATACAAAACACAGTTTCGATGTCATGTTCCATGTTCTTTTCCAGTTGATGCCTCCATGATTTAGGGTGATGTCCCTATATATCCCATGATATCCCTGTAGAATCCTTACCGGAAAGCCCTTACGCCCTAAACCCTAAACTCCCTAGACTGCCCAAATATCATATGGCGCTATATAGGGATGAGTCCGCTCCAAAACTCTTCGAGCACCACCGGATCAAACCCCAAGCCTTCAAGCCCAAGCCAGGGAGGAGACTTTCGGGTTTAGGAGTTGAGGGTTTAGGCGTTTAGGGTTTAGGTGTTTAGGGTTTAGGTGTTTAGGGTTTAGGGCTTCAGGGGTTTAGGGCCTAGGTGTTTAGGGTTTAGGGCTTCAGGGGTTTAGGGCCTAGGTGTTTAGGGTTTGAGGCTTCAGGGCTTCAGGGATTTAGGGGTTCAGGGCTCAGGTGTCTAGGGTTGTTTAGTTAGGGGTCTAGGGGTTTAGGTCTTCGGGTGATACAAGATCTTGGCATAACCTGTGACTCCTGGAATTTGTGCCTGAGTCCCTTGGACGCACCCAACCCACCTAACGACTACTCAGGCAACCCCCCTAAGCCCTGTAAACCTAAAACCCCACGTGTCCCTACACCAGCCCTATCACGCCCCCCTTCAAGCGGCCCGTTCTATTTTCCAGTTCATTTCAATATTCCCTAAACCCCAAACCCCAAATCCTAAACCCTAAAACCCTCAAACCCTAAACCCTAAGACTCTAAACACCAAACCCCCAAACCTTAGGCGCTCAGCCGTTGGGCATTTGGACCCTAATGTCTAATGTAGACCCATGATTAATAAACTCCCTCCCCTTCATAGGGACTACAATAGGGATCTTATAGGGTTTAGGGCTTAGGGATTATAATAAGGATCCTAATATCAAGGCCCTTAGAAAGGACGGGGTATTAATCACGGATCTACACTAGCCTTTGGAGGTTTGCGCTGGGCGCTTCGGGTGTCAAGAACTTCTTGGGATGATACGGCATTAGAATAATGGGAAAGTAAATGGAATCTACTGTAGTGGGGCTGTATAGGTCAGGGGTTCAGGGCTTAGGGTTTAGGGTTTAGCGTTAATGCCCTCGGAGCAATTTCCCTTGAAAGGAAATGCATAACAAGTTCCACGACACTGTGTAGCATAGTATTGCGCTTGCGAAGAATAAAAAGGTCCCTTATACGTAACTTCGGGAAGGATGCTCTTAAATACAAATACCGAAATCCTTGAGGGCTTGACAATGTCGACTGAACTTTCTGAGCCATGCCTTTGATGATGACTAAACTTTCGGTACGATGCCATTAAAGGCATACCAGTCCACTCAACAACTTGTAGGAAGTGAGCTTTTGATACATCAAATAGTAATAGCTCATTCCGACGTTTTTTCCTCACTCCGGTTGTGGTGCGGACGTTTCTTCTTTTGACGTCGTGCGGTGTGCGAAGTTCCCAGAGGCTCTACATACAACCATCAGGGAATTGGGACCCATAATTCCTTCTATAGTATGGTATTTGGGGGCNNTTGGGGCCCAATTCCCTAATAGTTGTATATATGGACCCTCTGGGGTTTGGATTACCCCACAACGGTTCGAATTCGGCAACCCAGCATACATTTAGCCGTGCCCTGGCACTTTAAAAAAACACCCCAAGGGTCCAAGGACCCAAATAGTAGGGTTTTGGGGCCCGAATACCATTGATATTATGGTATTTGGGCCCTAAAACCCTGTTATTTGGGTCCTTGGACCCTTAGGGTTAAAAAAAGCAGCCAGTGATGTGGGTCGCGACCGGGACACCTCCTGCAACTGCTGACACTTTGGGAGAGGACTATTTTTGTCTTTTCTTATAAACATTCTATGAACCCTACATCCTTGACAAATCGCAGAATCATAATCATTCCCTTCGTTGCCCAAAAACATAATTAAAAAAAAGGAGCCCGAGGCCGTGTAGTTCCCAGCCCCCAAAATCCTTGAACCCCGCACCCCAAGAAGACCGCAAGGCTTGAAGAGCCCGAGCCCTAAGCCCTTCCAGGAGTTAATCTTATTCCTGCCCAGAAAATAAAATGCAAAAAACATTGGGCACACCGCCCTTTGTTATATCCAAATTGGTTTCTCAACGTAAGCCCGACCCCTACAACAGAAGTAGGTGTATTTTCCCTATTGAGTCTTGGTCCAGTGAATAGAAAAACCTTTAGAAAGCAAGTACCCAATAATTAGGTACTTGGGTTTTTTGTAATTGTAATTATAGTACAGGTTTGGGGTAAGTATATGAATATTAGGTAGTTGGACCCTTCGGCATGGTAACCCTAAACCCTGAACCCTAAACCCTAAACCCCTTTGGGAAAGTTCTACCCAACAATGATGATGGTAGCTTCACCACGTCGCATCAAGCAACCAAAACCCAAAACCCGGGCGCCTGAAGCCGGCTGAAGTGCCACTTTCTTTTGCACTCCCTACACCCTAAATCCTAGACCCTAAACCCTAAATCCTAGTCCTAAACCCCAAACCCT
>CAJNIZ010002539.1:11027-25880 GCA_905231905.1 Symbiodinium pilosum
CCCTAAAACCTAAACCCTAGACCATAAAAACCCTTGAACACAAAACCCGAGACCCTAAAAACCCTTGAACACAAAACCCTAGACCCTAAAACCCTTGAACACTAAACCCCAGACCCAAAAACCCAAAACCTTAAATCCTTGCCACTCGGAAGCTCCTGCAGCAGCCACCTGAGCTTGCCGACACACCTCACACACAGGGGTACCCAGACCCCTGGGGCTTAGGGTTTAGGAAGATTTTGAAATTAGATCCCCTATATAAACCCATTGCTACTCCTATATTTTCCGTATATAATCTACCATATGGTTCTAGGGGATCTAATTTTAGATCCCTTTTGGGGGTCTGGGTATGGCGGATACTACAAATCCTGGGGTTGTAGAGGGATGATTTAAGGATTATAGAGGGTTTAGTGCTTATGGTGGGTATCAAAAATCCTGGATAGGGGTTTGCTACAAGTAGGGTTGCCGGGACCCTCGAATAACACGAAGGACTACGTAAGCCTGGCATATATATATATATATGATCCAACTTTTTACTCGTCATGAGCATTCCTGAACGAGGCTCCAAAAAAAAAAATACATATATAGAGAGAGAGAGAGATAGACAGAGAGCCAGAGAGGACGAAAGAAAGAAAGAAAGAAAGAAAGAACAAACGACGGAGAGTAGCGGCAATACGCAATTACTAAGTAGACTGAACTTAGCTTACACTACGTGTTAGTGCGCCCTAAACCCTGAGCAACAAAGCCTAGACTCTGAAATGTCAAAACCATAAAGCGTAAACCCTGAAGACCAAACCCCACAACTCGAAACCCTGAAGCCTACATCGAATGCTAAATCTTAGGTTAAGAACCCTGAACCCTTAAGCCCTAAATCCTAAACACCAAACCCTAAAGCCTAGGGGCCCATGGGATGGGCCGTCATGCTGCAGCCCTTATAATCCTACTACATAAGGTTTAGGGTTTAGGGTGTAGGGTATAGCCTATATGAGCTACAGTCTAAACTCCTGAAAGGGAGTTATATAGGGGTTTATCTAGGGGACTACCATAGGGGACCCATTAAGGGGGAAACTAGGAGTTTAGACAGTAGCTTCTATGTACCCTTTAAGGGTCCCTAGAATCCCCCTGAAAGGCCTAAGGGCCCATGTTAGGGATATACCTGGTATATACCCTTCGGGGTCCCTTTTCTGAAGGGCGCTGAAGAGGTATGCAATGTCTGGATGTATAGGGTATCTTGGGGTTTAGAGGGCCTATACCTCCAACTGTAGAATAAACCTGAACCTCAGTACCTAAACCCCAAAACTTTAAAACTCTAAAACCCTAAATCCTAAACCCTAAACCTTCCTAGACCCCCCAAGTAAGCATCCCCAAATAGAAGCTACATAGACCCAATTTTAGGGTACTTGGGGGGTCTAGGTTGGCCCTAGATACCTCAGCCCCTAAACCCCAAAACCCTAAACCCTAATTCCTAAACCCTAAAACCCTAAACCCTAAATCCTAAAAGCCTAAACCCTGACCCAAGAGTTAGTAGGGCAGCGCCTCTCTCACCAAGGACAAGAACTTGTTGTCTGAGATATCTCCGCGGTGTTCCGCGTCGATGACTATGACCTCTGCATGGAGGCTTAGGGTTGAGGGTTTAGGGCTTTAGGGCTTAGGGTTTGGGTTTAGGGCGTTAGGGCTTAGGGTTTGATTTAGGGGTGTAGGGTTTAGGGGTTTAGGGGTTTAGGGGTTTAGGGGGGAGGCTTACCCTAAGAGTCCAAGCACCCAACAGATTAGGCACCTTTTATTTAAGGGGTACCTAGGGATCTATAGGGTTGAGGGTTCAAGTGCTCAATACCTAGGTACTTGCGATTTGGGGAAGAGTAAATCTAGTACGTACAGATTTTGGGCAAGTATATGATGAGCTTGGATCCTTAGGGTTATAATCGATTATAATCCCCCTCAAGTAGATAGACTATAGCCTTGGGTATATTACTATAAGATCCCCATATACCTCATATTCTATCTACTTAAGGGGCACTATAGGAATTGAGGGTATGTAGTTGAGGGTTTTGGGCTTGGGGCGATCCTTCCCAAACCAACGCACGGAGTATTGTGAGCACACCTGAGTCTAAGCACCCTACACCCTAGACCCCAATAACTGTTGTAATAAAGCCCTACTGGCCATCTTGGTAATCATTGTGATGACAACAGTATAAAGCCATACGAAGCAACAAGACTGAACGTCCTAGCGCATCACCCCAGTAGCTCTGCAAGGACTCATGCACCCTGGACTTAGTATAGTTTACATGGCCTTTGGGGGTGGTTCCATGGTAGCTGCGATTTCTTTCTGGCGGTATGGGCGGGTTATGGCTTACCCTAAGGGTCCAAGTACCGAATAATCATATACTTATCCCAAACCTGTACTATACTTACCATTACCCAATACCCAAGTACCTGATTATTGGGTACTCGGACCCTTAACCCTAAACCCTAAACCCTAATCCCTAAACCCTATTCCGAAGTACCTGATTATTGGGTACTTGGACCCTTAGGGTTGGGAAGAAACAAACTTGTCATACTCTGCATCTGGATGCTCTCCAAACTCCCCTACTTGGAGGGTCAGGGGGACTTATTAACTCCCTCTCCTTGATGCATTTGGGCTTTTTCACCTCACAGCATGATGAGTTGCGCAAGACACCTCCGGCCCTGTCCATTTACTGTATAGGCCTTGGGGTGTTCCGTGGTTTCGTTCTTTTGCCGGTGCATGGGTGACGGGCTAAGCTCGGGCCCACGCTTTTCAGGGGTTTTTAATCCACGTGCCTGAAGGGACACGGTTTTCCCCTGACGGGCTTGCACCGCTCTTAGCCGGCTAATTGATGAACAGCTGTCGGAAGCAACTCGCTTCTACCATCACATGTCTGTACACTAGTGTATGGCTTTGACTAAGTTAATAATAGGGATAATTGGGGTTACTATATGGGCTATAGGGGTTGTTAACCCTAAACCCTAAGCCCTAAACTCTAAACCCTAAACCCTAAACTCTAAACCCTAAACCCCTAAACCCTCAACTCTAGACTCTAAACCCTAAACCCCTAAACCCTACACCTAAACCGCCCTCCAAGTAGCTAATGAAACTGATTCTGACAAATCTCCAACATCCCCGTGCCCGTACCTTGCTTGGAGGAACGGATCCGTATACAGTCCCTCCTCAGTAGAAAGAATATGGGGTTTAGGGTTTAGGGTTTGCAAGGGTTTAGGGTTTACGGCTTAGGGTTATAGTCCCCTTAAGTAGATAGAATTTGGGGTATTTGGATCTTAGCATAAATACCCAAAGCCATATTCTATCTGGGCTATAGGAGTGAGAGTAGAATGCTATGATTGTCAGTGCATTAGTCCGTATCTCCACGCTGTCTGAATCCGAAAGTGTTCAGGGCTCTGAAACGTGCAACCAGAAACGCAACAAGGCAATGAAAGTTTGCACCCCTACTCCATATTGGGTACCATAGTATCCCCAAATAAGACAGTACTCAATTAAAGTTTGCACCCCTACGCTCCAGAGTTTAGCCGAGCTGCCAAGACCAGGCGGTGCTGTAACACTGCAGGCTGTATTGACTCCTGAAGTGTACCCCTAAGGGTCCAAGGACCGGAATAATAGGGTTTTAGGGCCCAAATACCATTTATCTTATAGTATTTAGGCCCTAGAACCTTATTATTTGGGTCCTTGGACCCTTAGGGTACATGCGATGTGATTACCCATTTTATTCCTTGAAGAGGTTACGGACAATATGAAGCTAGAGCTACGAGTAAAGAAGCTCTGATTTCTGCATGTAACTGTACAGATTTTGCCTAAACACTAAACCCCAGACGGCAAAAGGATCCTCATGAAACTAGTGACCTTGTAGGATAATATGGCTGCTTGGGGGATCCATGTTAGTCTAATACAGGCGAGGGCAGACACCCTAGAAACCCTCAACCCTTACCTTAGCCCCTAAGCCCTAGACCTCAAACCGTAGTTTCTATGCTATGCCTACCCTACTGCTGATACTAAACATCCTGCAGGACTTTAGTATACCACAGTGCTATAATTGCCAAGGTATATCGTACTTAGGGTCATGCAGGATTTTTAATATCCAACCTAAGCCCTGATCACGGGTTGCAGGTTTTAGGCTTGAGGGTCTGAGGGTTCAGGTTGTAGGTTCAGTACTCAGGTTTTACGCTTTAAGCTCAGGCTAGATGCTATTCCTGGAAGTTCCTCAAAACTACCTCGACAGAATCCCCAATAAGGACCCCATAACCTCCCAAATTGATCTTTGCCTCATATGAATCCATTGTCTAAACTCCTAGTATCCCGCTTAATAAGCCCTATAATCCTCTCCTACATAATCCCCTATATAACCTGCTTTAAGGAGTTTAGACTTTGCCTCATATGTCACAAACCCTAAGCCCGGATCCCTAAACCCCAAGTCCCGAACCCTACATCCTGAACCCATCTTAAACCCTCTAGTCCCTCTTAAGTAGATAGAATATGGGGTATATGGGGATCGTAGTAGAAGATACCCAGAGCCATATTCTATCTACTTAAGTGGGACTATAAACCTGCAGCCCAAGCACCTAATTCCTAGACTCTACAGCCTACTAGATACCCCAATGACCTTTTAACAAGGAAACCCTTTTTTTCCTAATGTTCAGCTGTAACAAGGAGACCCCAAAACAAAACGGGCATCACTGGGCCCTAAACCCTAAACCCTTAATAGTAGTTTAAATTCTATTTTCCATTATCCCCATATAACCCTGAAATACAATAGTTGCTCCCATAGTCTCCCCCATCATCCCCATATAACCCCAATATACAATTATAGTTTCCATGTTCTTTTCCATTATATTGGGGTTATATAGGGATTATAATGGGGTTGTATGGGGTTATATTGGGATTATATAGGGATTATATTGGGGTTATACAGGGATTATATTTCGGTTATTTTGGGGTTAATAATCGAGAATCAAATGGAAAAGAAAATGGAAAATGAAATGGAAACCCTAGGTCCCTTTCAGGGGATATATGGGAGGATGTAGGGCTCATATAGGGGTTATATTGGGGTTATATAGGGATTATATGGGGGTTGTATAGGGATTATGTGGGGTTATATGGGGGTTATATTGTGATTATATTAGGCCCTAAACCATAAACCCTAGGCCCTAATATTACCCCGTTATGCTGTCGAACAGCATCTCCTCCTCCGCGCGTCGCATGCATGCGGCGAGAAGATGGCGAGCTGCCTCTGGCCACGCTTACCCGACAGGGTTTAGGGTTTAGGGTTTAGGGGTTTAGGGTTTAGGGGTTTAGGGTTTAGGGTTTTTGGTGGTTAAACCCAGTAAGATTATATTCCTTATATAAAAATGCTATACCCCCAAAGGAGGATATAATCTTACTCTATATTGGGTAACATAGTACCCCCAAATGAAATACTGCTCATGTAGGTTTTGGGTGTAAGGTTTAGGGTTTAGTTTAGCGTTTGGGGTTTGAGGTTCATAGGTTAGGGTTTAGGGTGTAGGGTTTAGTGTGGCGTTTAGGGTTTAGGGTTCATAGTTTAGGGTTTAGTGTGGGGGTTAGGGTCCATGGTTTAGGGCTGGGTTTACGGTTCAAATAGGTTCAGGGTTGAGTCGGGTTGAGGCTTTGGGTTGAGGTTTAGGGTCAATGTAGGAACAGGATTTGATGTTTTTTCAGGGGCTTAGAATCCAAGCTTGCTTAGGGTACAAGGGCTTAGCCTTGTAGGCTTGTTGTTTGGGGTCTGGGCTTTTGTGGAATATGTGTGATTTTCAAAATTATGAGCCCTTTTGGTTGTAGGTTCTATTACGGCACCTAATATTTGGGGGTACCAAAATGGGACCTTACTTTTGGGAACTACCCATAAATAATGTGCATTCTGAACCTTATGTAAAGGGGTTACGATACAATCAGATCCGGCCCCAAGTGCGTACTATGCACCTACATGAACCATGTAGGTCAGAGTATCAAGTTTAGGTCTACCCAAGCCTAAAGTATGTAGGATAATTGCCTTTGTGGCTGTATGTAAGGGGTTCTTGTCCATGATTCTACCTACTTTTGGGGTCCGGGTAAACCCTAAACCTGGGGTTTCCACAAGTTAGGGCCGCCTGCGTGGGAGTCCCCGTACTGAGGATTAGAATTATGCGCCCGAAGCCCATCTGGCGCCCAGAACTGGCGTTCGGGGATGCAAATGGGGGTGCTACAGTACTACCCATCGGGCTTGGGGGCCCTAACCCTAAACCCAAAACGTGGGGTTTAGGGCTTTAGGGTTCGGTGGCCCAAGGCACCGGCCACCAGTTTGCATGCGTCTTCGATTGGGCATGTCGCTGGCACAGCATTGCCAAAGGGTCCATGTAGTTCTATAGTATATACTTCGGGCCCAAAGACGTTCCTGCATTACTACTTTAGGGACAGAGTATATACTACACACCTCAATGGGCCCTTTGATTCTGTATGGTAGAAACCCTAAACCCTCAAACCTGAACCTAAACCTAAACCACGTACATCCTACTACATAGCTACATGGACCCTTTGGGATGGCTAGCGCCGACGCCGCCGAGGCATTGTCCGGAGTTTCCGGAACTTCGACAGAAGCCTCAGTGTATGTATACATGATATGAGCTACGGACTAAAGTTGGGTTACGGGGGACCGATAGGGGGATGTATAAGGGGTTTAGGGCTTTTATAGGAATATGCTATAACTTCAGTCGTTGGGGGGAGCCCTGTAGGAGGATGTATAGGGGGGTTAGGGAGGACCTTGATACGAATGTATTATAAATAACTTCAGTCCAGGGCTCATATCAGAAGGCAGACGTTGATGTACAGACCAGGACTGTTGTAGCTCGGCAGCCCTTTCTGATTGCCCTAAGGGTCCAAGGACCCAAATAACAAGGCTTTAGGGCCCAAATACTATAATATAAATGGTATTTGGACCCTGAAGCCCTATTATTTGGGTCCTTGGACCCTTAGGGTTGTAGATCTTCAGGAGGCCGATCTGGCACGTCTCGATTTGCACCACCCTGCTGGTCTTCAGCCTTTTCACGCCCGGGACCGATGCCCTGGAACTCCTCATGCTTTCAACTGGGCTTTGGTTCCCTGGGAAAGAAGGAATGGAAAAGAACATGGGGGGAACTACTATGATGGGTTATATAGTTATATAGGGACTACAGGTTACAAGGATCCATTCCTTCATTCCTAGCTAACCCGAAGGGTCCAAGTACCTAATAATCATATACTTACCCCAAACCTTTACTATAATTACTATTACCCAAAACCAAAGTACCTAATTGTTGGGTACTTGGACCCTGTGGGTAACCAAAGGCCAGTCAAGCCGAAAGGCCGGTCCAAACAAGAAGTCATGGCTCGACAGCAAAGCCAAAATGACGACGGATGCGAGTCCAGGAGCGTGACTGTTTAGGGTTTTAGGGGTTTAGGGAAAAGCCCGCTGCAAAAAAATGAAAACCGATGAGACTTAGATGTTGGGGGGTTGAAGTTTTAGATCCATTGTTGCCCAAGGTGTCCATGTAGCTTTATAGTATCTACTCTGTCCCTGACGTAATTATATAGGAAACCCTTTGGGCCCTAAGTATATATGAATACCCTAGGGAAGGCCTCTCCCCTTCCCTGAATTCATTTGATTTGTTTCTATTCTAGAAGAGGCCTTTCCTACAGAATGGATGTAATTTTTACTAGAACTAGATTTTGGAAAGCTGCGGGATCAGACTTTCATATCAGTCTGCATGCAGCATGACCTGCCCCAAGACACAAAACCTGGGCCAGGTATGGATGGACTCAACTGACTATTGTGGGATTGCATCCAAGACTTGTCAAATTTATTGGACTTGGTTATGCAAGGCGTCTTCAACATAGCATCAGGTATAGGGACATCCTTGCCATACATGGTACATTGGGTAAGAGAACGCCTATAAAGGGAATGGATGCGCCCCATAGAAAACTGCAGTATTGCAGGTAGGATTTTTTTTACAGTTTAACGGATCTGGCTATGCAAGGGGGGCTTCCAAAACGACCACAAGTATAAAAAGATCCTCGTGATACATGCATGCTTTATGCCGCAGGAGAACTCCTACGCAATCCTTGCCTGAGCTTCCCTAAGCCTGAACTTCTCTAAACTTCCATGAACTATTCTCACAGACTATGCCAATCTTTGTGTGCTTGTCTACACATAGACATGCCCATATGAATGCTGCCACCACAAGTATGGATATGACAACCCATACGAGTTGTACTGGTCATTTTGGCGGAGAGTCACTCGATATACTTGGCAGCATTTATCGAAGTTCTATCATGTTACATTAATGAATGGTGCTAGGTGGATTTGTTGCTAGCCTAACTTGGATATGTACATGTACAGCAAGGGTGAACTGCAGCATAAAACTTTGTTGACAGAACCCTTGGAAGCGTAAGAAATACGCTTAAACAAGATAAACAAAAGACACTGAACATACACACCGCCATGGTGTAACACACTCTAAAGGAAACCGAAATTGGATTCTCAGTGTATGTGTCTAGACCTTTCCTGATGAAGTTTTAATATAGTAAGACTTCAACAAACTGTCCAATAGCCAGCAGGGACTCAGAACCCTACGCCTAGACCCTAAATCCTAAACCTCAGGGCCTCCTGCGAATGAAATTCCCAGCCCTCCGTGTCAAAGAGAAGAACCTCGGCCAGAAAGCAGAATATCCCTTAATTACGCAAGATAGGGTTTAGGGTTTAAGGTCTGAACTCATGTTAGGTTTTGGGTTCTGGGTTCCCTTAGTTCGGGAATAGATCTTTAATGATATTGTGTTTAGGGTTTGGGCTTCAGGGTTCCCTCAGGTGAGGAATATACCCTACAAAAACCTGGGATCTCTAATAAGGTTTAAGGTATTTTCCCCAATCAAGGGACAATGGGCTTTCTGGCTGGCTTGCAGCTGCACGGTCTCCAGTCGAAGTCGAAGGTTAGGGCTTAGGAATATGGCAGGTTCTCAAAATCAGGAGGGGATCCTAGGGAGACCCTAAATTGTAGCTTAGCGTTTAGGGTTTTGTCTGTTGGCTTTAGGTTTATGAGTCGATGATGGGGCATGTAGGAATGATACCATTGGGATCCAGAAGCTCCTATGCCTACGTTGGCTTGGGGCGCCCCATGAAGATTCTGTTGTTTTGGGGATTAAGGGTAATGAGGAATAGCATTCTCAAACCGACCCCTGATATGGGATGAAGGCTAATGCCCTACACCCTAAACCCCAAAACATCTAAAGCCAAAACCCTAAAGCCTCAACCGCTAAACCCCTGAGGCCTAAACTTGCTAGTTCATGCATTAGTCGCGCGGTGTCTTATAGGAATATCTCTATCTAGCAAGCTTGAGTTCAGAATCCTGACCTCTACCCTACCCTTGCCCAACCCTAACACTACAGTCCATATAGAGAGGTCCTATGGATGGTAGTTTACCTAAAAAGGTACCCCCTAATTGTGCCAAACCGATCCCTGAACCCTATACCCCATATATTCCCTATATATAACCCCTATAAACCCCTTTGAAAGGCCCCCCCCCCTATATGGTTCTATGCTCGTTTGGCGGTTGTGCGGAAGGGGGGTCCAGAACGCAGAGCTCCAGGGCCGCAATTGCATGGACGAGGATGAACATCCCATGGACTTTCAACCAGGTTTCTCTTTTAGGGTTTAGGGTTCAGGGTTAATATTGGAATATATTATTATATAGGGTCGGAATGCCCTCCCCCCCAAGCCGGCAGGAAATCGGACAGGCAACAGGCCCAATGGGCCCATTCGCCATGGTCCTGCTGCCGCACGAGGTCAAACTTGTCCAGCTCACACTCCAGGCCTTGTGTTGCTGCTCTCATGTGAAAGTACGCTTCCATCCACTTCGCCTGCCCCTCTGCAGAAGCAAAGGTGAGCAACTCGCTGGCGATGATCGTTGCTGGCAAGAGGTTGGCAATGAACGCGACTCCGTTTGCTGTGTCATCGGCCGTTGCACGAAGGCAGGAAAAAGGGCTTACTCACCACCCCAGCTCAGTTGTAGTTCGCACAATCCATCGCTGTGCTGCTGGAGCTTGCCAAGCTCCAGTGAGCAGCAAATTTTGGTGGTCGAGCCGTGTCAGGTTGTATTCTTCTCCTACAGTCATATGACCCAAAGGAGGATATATTCTTAGTCTATGTTGGGGTCAGCCTTATACATCTTAAGTATAGCTGCGGGTGAGCCAATGGACTTGGGGTAGGAAACTGAGTTTTGGTCCACTATACTCTAAATGGTTTTGGCGCCCAAAACCCTACAGTACGATGTGGGTCCTTGCATCCTGAAGGTAATGTTGCATCATTACGAATGTTCTAGGGGGTTGAAACTGCACCAGCAGGTTAGGTATCGGCGTGATTTGAAATGATGGGGAGCAAAAATCATCACCCTAAACCCTAAACGCTGATGTTGGTAAGCCTTTTAACGACAATCGCTCACACACATATATAGGCGATGTATGTGTAATGTGAACCTCACCGTGTGCTTTGGCGCAAAATATCACAAGCCCCGCCCGAAAGTTTTTTTTTGAAGTACTGGGTTGCAAGATTGTTCTCCATCAACCCTTAGCCTTGAAGCCGCACCAAACTCCAGATCCTGAACCCCAAGCCTAAACCGTAAGCCCTCAACCCCAAACCATAAACTTTGAACTCTGAGCCCTAGACTTTCGCACCCCGAAGCCCTGAACCTCAAACATCCTCAGCCCTGAACCTTCAATTTAGGCTTATAGTGTTTAGAGTTTACCCTAAGGGTCCAAGTACCTAATAATCATATACTTACCCAAAACCTGTACTATAATTACTATTACCTAAACCCTAAGTACCTAATTATTGGGTACATGGACCCTTAGGGTTAGGGCTTAGTCAGGGCTTCGGGTTTAGAATCCTGTCCAGGAGCTTCTTCCTGCATCGCTGCCGTCGTCCAGGCACTGCAAGACCTTCGTTCCACAAGGCTTTTTGTGGGCTTTTGGGGGTTTCCATTGGGTTTTTTAGGGTTTAGGGTTTGAAGGGGGTATATATACAAGGGGTGTATAGGAATCATGGGATTTAGGGATAGGGTTTAAGGCTCTCAAAGGACAGGGGTTGCCACATGGGTATGTCATAGCCCTTATATCCA
The DNA here is from genome assembly GCA_905231905.1 of Symbiodinium pilosum. Taxonomy (NCBI): domain Eukaryota; class Dinophyceae; order Suessiales; family Symbiodiniaceae; genus Symbiodinium; species Symbiodinium pilosum. The sequence continues at coordinate 22,191 of CAJNIZ010002539.1, forward strand.
CATAAACATTTTGGGCTCGAAAGGGGAGACCACTTGGAGAATCGTTTGACTTAGTAAATCTACTGATTATCCCTAATAACCCCTAGTATAAGCGCTATAACCCAAGTTTCTAAGTAGAGTTACTAAGTCAAGAGATCCTCCACGCATAGGCCCCAAGTAGAGTTTTAGGGTTGGGGGCTTTGAGTCCTTGATCCCAGGGACCCAAACATAAACTCCAAACCCTAAGCCCTAGAAATAGGATACAGTTTATGTGTACCTTGGAGCGCTCTCGAACCCATCCCGAAAGCTAAGGCCCCATATCACAAGGCTAACGGGGCTCTACTCTCAAATCGGGGATTCTAAGCCCAACACCCCAAACCCTAAACCCTCAACCCCAAACCCTACGCCCTAAACGTATGCTTACAGTTGAAGGGGGTCATGCTTGAAGTTAAGAGGTGTTCATTGAATCAAAGAACGCCGGAGGAAAATTACATGGAAACTGGGTTTGTACGAGGGCTCGTAGGACTTCAGGCATTGCGCTTGGGTTGCAGCGTTTAAGCTTTACCAGCTTGACACACTACGGTTCACCGTTGAGTCTTCATTCAAGAGGGTTTAGGGTTTAGGGTTGAAGGTTCGCCAGATCCCCAAATTGCCTTTTCGGCATACTTCTTTCCTGCTAGATTTACAGGATCTTCGAATCATTTCCCCACAGGACCCTCAGATCAATCTCTAAACCTTAAAACCTATAGTCTCCAAACCCAAATCCCTAAACCCTAGTCCGTCTTCCTTAAACCCTGAACCCTAAACCCTACATAGTAGTTTTCGTTTTATTTTCCATTATCCAAATCTAACCCCAAACCCTAAGCCGCCTCTTGTAGACCTCCACTCCCTTCGTGCAGGGCTCCAGGAAATCTTCTTTGGCTGGGCGCGAAGAGTCACCTCGAGCTCTCACTGTCTAAGGGTTTAGGTTTGAGGTTGTAGGGTCTAGGGGTTTAGGGTTTAGGGGTTTAAGGGCTTAGGCTTTAAGGGTTTAAGGTTTTAGGTTTTAGGGTTTGGGGTTTGGGGCTGAGGGGTTCAGGGTTTAGGGTTTGCGGCCTTGAGGGTTTAGGGACTCAGGTTTTAGGGTTTCAGGGTTCAGGTTTTGGGTTTCAGTGTTTCGGCTTTCAGGTGTAGGGGTTCAGGCTAAGGGTTTCCGGTTTTCGGGTTTAGGGTTTCAGTGTTTCGAGTTTCAATGTTTCGGGTTTCAGAGTTTCGGGTTTCGGGGCTTCAGGGTTGAGGGTTTCAGGTTAAGATTTTCAGGGTTCAGGGTTTCAGGGTTTGGGACTTCATGGTTGCAGGGATTACGGTCATGGTTTCAGGGTTTGAGGTTCAGAGCTTCAGAATGCCAAGGTTTCAGGTTGAGGGTTTCATGCTTTCAGGGTCTAGGGGTTTCAGGTTTAGGGTTTCAGGGTTCAAGGGGATTCATGGTTTCAGGGTTTTTCAGGGATTCATGGTTTCAGGTTTAGGGGTAGAACCCTAATGCTCTAAACCATGTCCGTGTGCGGAAAGAAAAAAAAACGATGCTACAAAGCGGGGCCGAGTGGCCGAGTTCGTGCAGAACGTCGTTGAGCAGTGTGGACTTTCCCTGCGCAAGCTGTTAACCCCATTCAGGGTTGGGGCTTCCGGGTCATGGATCTAAGATTTAAGGTTGAGGAATTTGAGGAGAAATGTTCAAGGTAGGGTATAACCCATGATGGGACTATGGAGGGTATACAGGGGTTATCAAGATACTGGGTCATTCCCCCCCGTAATGGGGCTAGTCTAGCTCCAACTGCTTACCTCTTTCCGCAACAGTAACTGTAAGGGGGAAGGACTCTAGATCCGGCCATGTACCTAAACCAAGTCCTGTACCAGATGTTGGTATCTTGACGTTTTCTGAGTATAAGGTTCCTCCAGGCCCCAAACCCTATAGTCCCCCTTAAGTAGATCGAATAGGGAGTACATGGGGGTCTTATTCTAAGTTACACAAAGCCATATTCAATCTGCTTAAGGCTTAAGGGGGACTATCGCCTATAAACACAACCTAAAACCTTGAACCCGAAAGCTCGAGGGCTTTCATGACGTTCCCCGAAACTCTGTGTAAAGGTCGATGCCTTCTACCCTAATTGTAATCACTGACCCTAAGCACAATCGATCCAAGCTTCAGAACCCTAGGCTCGAAAATCCACACTCTACATGACTGACTCAATTCTGATTTCCCATCAGGATACGCATAGCAATTACACCTTGATTTTCCTTCTTGGGTTTAACAGACTCCCAATACCCTAAACCCTTCTAAACCCTAAAGCGGCCCAAAATCCTAAACCCTAGACCCTAAACCCCAAACCCTCAACGTTGAACATCGGAGCTTTATGCCCAGCATTGCCTGGCGCGAAGGGCCGAAGAAGAAGATGGGGCACTTCTTTATAAAATCCTGCAAGGCACAGGGTGCTCAGGGTTTTGGGCTTGGGGTTTACGGTGTAGGGAAGTTTTAGGGCTTAGGGTTTAAGGTTTAGGGATTAGGGTTTATGGCTTAGCCCCCCAATAACAGAGAATAAGATGAAACAGAACATGGACAACGCAACGGAAATTGGGGTTATGTAGGGCTTCATTGGGATTAGGGTTTCCACATTATACCCTAAACCCTAAACCCTAAAGCCTAAACAAAGCCCTTTTTAAGGGATTCTGAGCTAAGGGGTTAGGACTAAAATAATCAGAGCTCTTGGGGGCGCAAAGGCATTGAGATCATACGATTTGGGACCAAAACTTCCGGGTTTAGGGGTTTTAGGGTTTAGGGTTTAGGGGTTTTAGGGGTTTTGGGGTTTAGGGTTTAGGGTTTAGGGGCTTTAGGTTGGGTACTGCCCCCACCCAGTAACAGTCTATATCAGGGGTCCTATTAAGGGCTATACCATATTATGAATATTAGCCAACTGTTACTGAAGGGGGGCAGTACCCAACCCTTAACCCTTAACCCCACTATTTGGGTTCTTGGACGCTTAGGCCCAGGGGTTCTTAGGTTCGACTGAGCAATCCTGAGCCTTAAGCCTGGCCTAAGGAATCTAAATCCCAGAACCATAGACCTACGGGTTTAGGGTTTAGGATTAGGGTTTAGGGTCAAACTGAACCGTAAAAACCAAAAAAAGCCAGACCTTTGCATTCTCGGTGACTGCGTCGATGGCTGGGCCAATTGGTAGTTCCATGTCGCGAAACTCCTCTGCTTGCTGCATGTCAGGCTTGACCAGGGTGGGTTTCTTGGGGGGGCTCCCTAAGGGAAAGGGTTTAGGGTTTAGGGTTTCAAGTTTAGGGTTATTTTCCCCCTATAATGGAAAATCAAATGGAAAATGAAATGGAAACTGGGGTAATATTGGGGCTATAGTACCTGGATCCCAAAGGTATGTAAAACAATGGCCTTCATGCCGGTTATTATGGCTTTAGGGCTATCTTTTTACATACTTTTGGGGTTTAGGTAAACCCTAGACAGGGGTTGCTGGTGCTTCAGGGGAGTGGCGGAGTGAACTGTGACAAGGGTTTACATGGGCAGTATCTATTGGGATAATGCAGGATACTCACTTCTGCACCATCCCCCCAACGTAAGTACCAGTACGTTTATGGTGGTCTAGGGTTTAGGGTTTAGGGGTTTGAGGGTTTAGGGTGTTAGGGTTTAGGGTTTTAGGGTTATAGGGTTATAAGGTT
>CAJNIZ010002540.1:0-25879 GCA_905231905.1 Symbiodinium pilosum
TTAGGTGGGAAGGGTGGGGACCCCAAGGGACAAATAGGCTATAGGCATGCGGATTATGAGGATCCTGCATTAGGATTCTAGAGGGGTCATGTTTAAGACATGCCCATACCAGCAATCAACCTGGGGCCAATCAAAAAAACGCAGGCATGAGGATAACCCATGATTAATGAACCCCCTCCTTTTACAGGCCTTAATATTAGGATCCCTTTGATATTCCCTACTAGGGGGAGGGGGTTTTGGTAATCAGGAGTCTACAGTAGGCACATCAAAGCTATACCCTCCATAACCACCCGCCCAAAAGGTGGGGACAGCGCGCTTGACGCTTCTGCTTAGGCAGGCTACTAAATATCTAGCTCGTATTATATATACACCTACCATCCTGATGCAGCTCGCACATGAAAAGCTGCTCAGTGTTGCAGGCCCTCACTCAATGGTTTAGGGTTTAGGTGTTTAGGGTTTAGGGAATGGAAAAATCTGGAGGAAATGACCTCTGTAGACTCCTAAATAGAAAGGGACGCTCATAAACCCTGTGTAATCTCCATAGGTTCCCGCTACATAATTTCTGATACTCCCCGTTCTTGCTGAGATCCCTCCCACTACCCCTGTAAACCGTGTCCTATATACCGCTGTATACCCCTAGGCCCCTTAAACCCTAGACCCTAAACCCCCGGCTCTGCGATTGAGACCACGGCAGGAAGGCCATATTCACTGGATTCTTGTGCCGGACAGTGACCTTCACCTGGACCAGGTCTAGCTGCTTTGGATTTAGGGTCTAGGGGTTCACAGGGTTTAGGTGGTTCAGGCTTTAGGGGTTAAGGGTTTCTAGGGCTGTAGGGTTTAGGGTTTGCGGGGTTCAGGGTTTAGGGGTTCAGGGGTCTAGTGCTTTAGGGTTTAGGGTGTTTGAGGTTTGGTGGTTCAGGGTTGCTTGCACTTTGGTGGGCAATCATCACTCAGCATTGTGAGTTCACATTCCTTGCCGGGCTTAAGTAAGCTGCGACTCAAGAAACTGCCCAAAACACTATAAGAGTACGTATATGTTCATATTCCTCACTGGGTCTTAGTGACAAATATTTCAACCCTAAACCCTAGATCCTAAACCCTAAGCCCTAAACCAAGTCATCTTGGGATGGGAGGCAGCAGGCAGGTTGAAGCAAAAAGCCATCCGGGCGGTCAGTCCCATCAGCGCTATACAGGGATTATGCAGGGCAATGTTAGGATTGTGGGGATATGCAGGGTTGAGCGGAAAAACTGGCCACAACATTGGGAAGTCAAATGGAAAATGGAAATGACATGGGAACTGGGGTGGGGCGGTTATGTAGGGTTTGGGTGCTGTGTAGGCATAATACGAAACAGTGGGTGTCAGTTGAAGATACTTAAAAGAGACTGCTGGACGCTGCCTGAAAATGACTTGAGATTTTCCATGACGTGGCTGAAAGCAAAACCTGCTTATGTGCCCATCAAAGTGAAAATCGTGAGACAAACCCATCTGGCTGAACCTACATCCTTTCATTGCACCCCTGTGATTCTGAGTGTGGAATCTAAAAACCTTGGTGTCAAACACAGGGTTTTGGTAGCCCCACACCACAAGGTGGACCATATGACTATCATATGACCGAAGAAGGGCCTGAATTTTCGGGGTTGGGGTTCCCAAAATCCCGTAGGAATCCGTCAGGACCTGCATGTGCTCCGACCAGCCCTAGAAATCTTAGTTACCCTACTTCAGAGTCATCAGGGGATTGGACTTAGGGTTTAAGGCTCTGCCCATACTCATTATACCGAGTTGGAGCCTATGAGTTGGGATGAGCGTAAAGGGCTGAATGATTCGGAAGGTTATTCCATGATCATCCTCACGCACGCAACATTTGTCCGGGAAATCCCTTCCAACAACCTTTCGCCCCCTACTGTAGCTGTGCGGGATGACCTCCCTAAACCCTAAACCGCGTGACCTGCTTCAAGTGAGTGTTCATGGAGGTGTCGACCTCATCGCAAACTGCTTTATTTGCCAAGCCCATGAGATGTCGGGTCTGGCTTCATTGCTGTTTGAAGGTGCGTGGAACCCAGATCTAAATGACTACTAATTATACAAATTTCAGCAGGAAAACACTTGAAATCCCAATAATGAGAAGCTCTAGTTGCAGGCGTCCGGGGATGGGCTCTACTTGCAACGCTACGTGGCATCAGCCGCGTCCATGGTGGGATGGATCTAAAGCTTGCTTGGATCTGGGGCGATGAAGATGTAGGGAAGATGGCTTAACGTTGATCTAAGTTCTTGTCCTCCACGATCACTGCTGACTGTGTTTTACGTCGCTGTGCTGCTGTTAGGAGCGTTTGCGGCGCCATGGAGTAGTTCAGTCAACTGTTGCCAGTGGAGGGTGCGAGGCAGGCTGTCGAACTTAGGTCAGCTTGCAAACTAGCATGTGGATGTCTGCAAATATCTTTTAGCCAGGGTTTCTAATCGGGCCCTAAGTGCTTTCCTGTTTCATCTCCACCAACAGCGTGCAATACTCTAAGTCCTTACTCCAGCGAGGATGGCTAAAACACACCTGGGCTAATGGGTCACTTTGCCATAATGAAGATGTAGAAAGTGCAGATTTATGGGCGACGTTAGCCTAGTATAACATGGCAAAACACGTTTTGAAGCACATTGCATCGGAGTTGTGCAGAACAAGCCACAAAATCCTCTGAATCTGGGCGCCCGTAGTCTTTGCAATCACTGCATGTCCGTCCCAAGAATGAGAGACCCCTGCTAATTCCCCCAAACCCGAGCCGTCTGAGATGTGCGGCCGCAGTGATCGTTCCTTGCACTTGCGTGCCGTTTTTCAGCTCCATGGTGACGGTCTCGTTCACCTCTAGACTGAGGGAGTTTTCCTTTGGACCCTTAGGGTTTGTACCCTTGGGTTTTGGGTCCCTACACCATGGAATATGGCCCTCAATAAGGGTATTTGGGACCCAAAACTTAGGGGTACAAACATTAAGGGTACAAACTTAAAGTCTTTGAGAAACTCTTTGACTATCCCTGGGGATCCAAGTCTACAACTCCCTTAAGGGTTCAAGGACCCAAATAATAGGGCTTCAGGGCCCAAATACCATGAATAATATAGTATTTGGGCCCTGAAACCCGATTATTTGGGTGACCCTTAGGGACTAATACCGACCTGGGGCCTTAGAATTCATGAATAAAATGCATACCTTGGGCTTTTTGGAGCCGTAGACTGCGGGGTCCTTCCTTCACCACAAACACCTTACGTGCCCCTAGCTGGCTGGCCTTAAGCATAGACTTCCTCATCACAGATAAGAAGTTGCTTCTAGGTCAACCCGTGTTGCCTGGTTGGAGGGTCAAAGGGACTTAATACGTGGGTTAATAATCTAGGGTTATTTTATGGGTTATAGGGGTTATTAACCTACTTACTAAATCCCCCGACCCTGCAAGTAGACATCCCGCTTTGTGGTCGACCAGGCTTGATTGTAGGGGCTCAGTCAGGTATACTTTAGGTGGACCCCCACCCAGTAATAGTGACTATACGGGATAAGGAGGACTATATCAGGGCGCTCTTGTATTCCGATTATATCGCTACTGTGGGTTGAGGGGTCCTCCTAAGGTATACTAGTTAATCCATGTCCACACTCGTAGACGGATGCCAAGCTTCCATCTGCAGGATCTTCATAGCGTTAGATGTTGCTGGCTGAGGTTTTTGTTCCAACTAGACGTACAATGAATAGTTCCCTTAGACTTAATTGACATGGGCTCCTATTAGGGAATATACGAGGGACTAAACTAAACTACCAAAGGGCCCCCCAAAGTCCAGCCTTAATGGTCCTGTGGTAACCCTAATGCAGACAGTAGAGCATACCTACTTGAAGGTGCATCGGTTCGTAACTACTGACATTTTGGCAGAGACCTACTAAGTAGCAGTAAGCAAAAAAACTTAAGTATTCTGGTATGGGGCCCCTACTGTACTGTAAGAAAGCTAAACGCATAAATTGAAATGCCTGTCCGGGTTCCTCCCTTAAACCCTTAAACCCTTAAACCCTAAACCCTAAACCCTAAAAACCTCTAAACCTTAAAGCCTAAACCCTTGAACCCTTCAACCCCTAAACCCTAATCCTCTCTACGAATTCTGACGACTGCACCACCCACGCAGCGAAGACCTGAGGAGCAGGCCATTTTGCCCAAGAACCTGCCAGGGTTTAGGGTTAAGGGTTTACAGGGAAAGCGCCCAACCCTAGACTCTTTGTACCCGGCGCGCACGTAGGGTTGGGGTTTAGGCTACTAGGGGGCCTTAGTAAGTAGGTTAGTAATCCCTATAACCCATACAACAACCCTACTTGTCCCCAATTATTAACCTACTCCTTTAGTCCCCGAGACCCTCCCAGTAGGCATGCGCCAGGAACCCTGGACCTTAGACATAACAACCCCAAACTTTAAATCCCAAGCCCAGAACCTCCCATAAGCCCCCAGGAACCCTAAACCCTAAACATAACAGCCCTAAACTTTAAATCCCAATCCCATAAAACCCAAACTGCCCCCTAACCCTGAATCCCCGAATGGAAGAGCACTTTTCAACCCCTAACACACATGTCATAGGACTTACTTGGAGGGTCAGTAAGTAGGCTTATAACCCCTATCATCCACATAATAACCTTACATGTCCCCATGATTAACCTACTTACTAAGTCCCCCTGACCCTCCAACTAACACACACGTCATAGGACCTAAGCCGTCAGACAAAGGGTCTGGGGTACGTACATTGCGCCGGATATGTACCGGGTTGGCCCCTAAACCCCCTTAAAAATAATTTGTATATAGGGTACCCTATTAAAGCCATTAGGGAAAATGAAAAATATCTCTGGGGCCTACCCCGTATAGCAGGATCTTAGGAGCTCTATCCCTTATTCTTTTTTTGCAGATTTGCTTCCTCTCGCCTGATCCAAAGCCCCACCTACTTAAGGCGAAGACCTCTCCCAAACTCTAAACTCCCTAAAGCCTAAAAGCCTCTAAAGCTTAAGTCTGAAACCTCAAGCCCTAAACTGCTAAACTCCCTACCTGAACCCTAAGTCTGAAACCTCAAGCCCTGAACTCGTAATGCTCCCTGCAGGCCTGTTGAGCTTCATGGCTTGAGGCTGGTACGCTGGCCTGCCTGAGACCTTTCCTTCACACTTCCCTACCCCAACGGTCTTACAGGTCTTGATGCAGAAGGGATTGTTAGGGACATATGGATGTATGGGATGAGACAAATGCTAAGTGCTTGAGAGAGTAGGCAGTATGTCGGGCATTTGGGTTTTTAGGGTTTATGTTCAGGGCCCTGTAAAGACTCCTTGCTTTGCTCGACGGGAGGCTATGTCGAGATTCATGTTATCTTCAAACACTAAACCCTAAACCCTTGGCACATGATGCAGTAGCAAGTGTGCCAAGATTGGTGGAGACAGCTGTCTAGGGCTTAGGGCACATAGTTGCTTGTGCTTGTGTAATGTAGGATGGTTGGGCCAGAACCTCTATAGTGGTTTAGGGTTTTAGACTTTAGACAGGCCCCTGTGACTTCCATACGTTATCCCCACAGCTTTTCTTGCAGTCCAGACTGGGCCAAAGTGGCGTCGGTGGGTTGCGTTGAAATTGGAACCTTGAAAGCCCACGGGGGGTCACCTATCAGCTATAATTATGACACCTCCTGAAATCTGCATCTTGGATGGGAGCTTGCGAGACATGTCGTAGGAGTTATCCATTGCCATGATAATAACAAGGAGAATACTAGTTGTAATACTAGTAGTAAAAAATAATTACTTGAAGTGACAATAGGAAAATAGTCGGGTTTCGCCTCATGCCAAATTTCAACCCTCATCTTGCTTGCTGAGCGGGACCCAAACACCTGCCTGCACACCTGGCTGTTGCAACATACTTTGAAAAGGCTGGTAGTCAGTGGCATGCAGCAATCATTTGCTTGTTGACGCCCTTAATACCAAATAAGCGACTAAAATAAGTTACAATGGCACAAATGGCGAAGTGGATTCGGGGAATGAGGCTGGCTTCCTAAGGGGCTGAGCGTTTAGGGTTCAGGGCCCGGGGCAATAGCGCCAACAATTTAAAGTAGCCGTCGGAGGGGTTGGCGTTGTAGAAACTGGGCTTGAACGAACTCTGAAATGCTCGGGCTGTCTACAACTCCAAGCTGTGTGATGCTCATTAACCCCATGGATCCAAGCATATAGAAAATACCTACATTGGGCCCCAAAGTCTGCAAACATTACATACATTGGGCTATTCGGACCCTAAACCCTAAACCACCCCCCTAGAGTCAGGAAGCTGGGAATGAATCCCTGTTCTTACTTTTGCAAGCCCGGCGGTACCTCGGTACGGTGATGACCAACAAGGGTTTAGGGTTTAGGGCACTTACCAACCATAGACGGGTCAGAGAGACAAAGCTTTTAGCTGAATCTTCGTGCTCACAATCCACTACAATCCGCTGAGGCTTTCCAAAAAGGGGCCAAAAGCACAAGCCCAAAGGGCCCATGTAGCAATGTCGCATATACTTGGGGCAGAGGGATTCCCATACATCTACCTTGGGGCGCAAGCATATACCATATAGCTACATCTTCAGCGTAGGCATTTTTCAGCCCTCCAAGGCACTGATGGCTTCAACGCCCGTCCAAGCTCCCTGCAGACTTGATCCGGACGGCATGCGCAAAGGAGGAATGCAGCCTCAGCAGAGTGCTTGGCGTGCATGTTCCCCGAAGGGTCCAAGTACCCAATAATTAGGTACTTGGGCTTGGGGTAAGAGGAGTTCTAGTACAGGTTTTGGGTAAGTATATGACTGTTGGGTACTTGGACCCGTAGGGATCTGAATGAGATACGACTCAGCATCACCAAGAAATTGACCTGGCGTCCTTCGAAACCTTGATATCATCCTGTCGAACAGAGCAGAAGCCCTTTGTTGGGTTTGTAACGGTTAGTAAAGGTCTATTGTGTCAAGCCACAGCCACGCCTGACCGAAAGAAGACCCGGACGGCTGCTAGAAGAAGAAATCTTGCACCACATAGGGGGTTCCCACAATTACAAGTACCGCTCCTGGGAATCCGCGTCATGAGGAATAGTATTTTGGCGTCTATACCAGGGTCCCCCTAGTTTGGGAAAGTACCATAAAATCTGCACTATACTTTAAGACCTTCACCCATCCACAGTATCAGAATGGGAGGGTTCCAACTTGCCGACGGTGCTATCCCTTCCTAAATTTCTATATTCCCTCGGTGTAAGACCTGAAAGCACAGAGATTGGTCACGCAACCTTCCACCACTATTCACTATTGGGAGTTTCCAAAAATGACATGTACCTTATTTTGGGGGTCCCAAAAAATCGGATTACAAAATGTTGGGGTCTATATTGGGATCCCGTTTGTTGGGCAACCACCATTGCACCGAGGCTTCACGAGGCTTCAAGCTGTCATGTGTCTATCTCACAGGTTCAGGCGCCACCGAAACATGGAAACCCCAAGACCGTAGCCCTTATTCCCAGGCAGCCTTCCAATGAAGTCGGGAACCACGCAAGTCCAGGACCCTAAACCCTAAACCCCATCAACCCTAAACCTTAAACTCCCTCAACCCTAAACTCTAAACCCTATAAATTATAAACTCTAATCCCTACAAACCCTAAACTCTGAACCCCTTTTGAAGCTCCATGCCAGTTGCTTCCGTGGCCGGAGTTGGGTGCACTGCACTTTGGAAGTGCTACACCTTTGGCCCCCATAAGGTCAAGGTGTCCAAGTATAGGTTTAGGGTTTAGGGTTTAGGGTTAAGAGTTTAAGGCCATACCTTGAATCCGCGTTGTTTTGCAAGGGGAGGGTCCTTACACCAGGCAGTCCTGCTGTTGCAGGAAATACAACAGCAGCATTTTTTTGGCACCCTAAACCCTATATATACCCTGAAAAGTAAACCCTAAACCCTGAGCCCTGAGCCCTAAACCCTGAACCCTAAACCTTGAACTCTAAACTACCCTGAATCCTTAAAACCCTAAACCCTCAACCCTTAAACCCTAAACATCCCTGCCGTGGGCACTGCTTGGACACTCGGGCCGTTCTGGGACTATTGGCAGATGGAGCTCAAGCATGCAGGGAGCAATGGGTCAAGGATCTTAATCTGCGCCAGTTTAGTGGGGGTTGGTAGGGAATATAAGGGAATATGCTACACGGGGATTACATAGGGATTCTATTCCCTTATTCCCTACTACGCTCCCTGTAAGAAAGTCTTTAGAATGAAGTTAGACCCTAAATAACCCTAAACCCTATATAAGTCCTAAACCCTAAGCCCTAAATCCTCAGCCTTAAGCCCTAAACCCTAAGCCCTAAACCCTAAATCACCTTAAATCCTAAGCCCTAAGCCCGGTTCATTTGCCTGGCGCTGTCGGGGATTCCGAAGCAGGTGTGAGGGATTTCTGTGCGGGTCGGGCTTTGGCTCTATTAGGGTTTAGGGTTTCAGGGTTTAGGGTTTTAGGGTTTAGGAAGCTGGATATTATGAACCTTGTCCGTGATACTCCTTGTACACTTCAGACAAGAGATACTATGGCAACAAATTCTCGTTCTCCAGGTTTTACCTGAAATACTGCTTAGAGGCGGATTGCATAGATATAGTCCCCCTACTTGGAAGTGCTAGCTGTTTTGAGGCTCAAGCGCTGCATCAAAGATGCTCTCAAGTGCAGCTATGAAAACTCACTCCGCTCTTGTTCCGGAGTTGAAACTAGCGTCCAGCACAGTCCTGGCAAAACCGATAAGTCTTATGCTGGTAGCGTCGAATGTGGTAGCAGTTGGTATCGGTATGCCAGGCACGGCCAGAGTTGGTTACATACACATTCCTTCCAAGAGGACAAATCGCTAGGTGCTCATCTAGCTCGCGTTGCAAGCGGGAGGCTCGCTCAAACTGCATATCGTACATCTGTACACAGCGGTCTCGCTCAAGCTTAGCCTCACGCAATTCACGAAGCTGAACTTCAACAAGGTCCTCGTTGAGTGTCACAGTCGCTGGCGGCTCTGCGTCAGGCTCTATCACTGAAACACGACGAAACCACTGCCAAAGCACACGCAAGAACTTGAGAATTCCATGCTCTGCGGCAATGATGAAACAAGAAAGGCATATGAGCCATAGCCAGCCATCGTCAGAACTCGCAGTAGGCGGTGCAGAGGAAACCGAAGAGCTCGCCGAGGAGGTAGACGTAGTGCTCGTCGCAGATGCCGATGTCGCCACAGCAGCGGTCACCATCCAGAAGCACCAGGACCTTGACATAAACATGCAAACAGCTGTTGCCGACGAGGACGCACGTAGGGAGCTGATCAGCTCCTTGTCCGTCATGTCGAGGTGCTCGTCCTTGACGGAGTCAACCTTGGGAACACGACGTAGCGTCATACGATGGTCACCCTCGTTGCAGTAGTCAACCATGCCAGAGCTAAGAGCTCGCATGAGCTGTGGAGCCAGCATCGACTTAGTAAGCGCGTCTGCCAGCATACTCCCTGTAGGTGTGAGTATGAGCCAGCGCTGCCTCCCATTCAGGCGTGCCTCACGAAGGGAAAGGATATACAATCGTTGACCTTTGTCCTGTGGGATAGACTTGTCCCCGGACATCAGTTCAAACAGGTCTTTGCAGTCTGTATACCCGTCCACAGGTAGCTCAGGCACGCCACCTTCCTGCAGTTGCAACAAGGACTGTATGGTCGGCTTCTTCGGAGAGTAAAGGAGCTCAGCCAACCTCACTGCAACCAGTGTTGCTGCTTCCATGCCTGACACTGCTGACAAAGTCTCAGCATGGGAAGTGCTGTAGGATATGCGCTTTGCTTTTGCTCCGTGAGCCCAAAGAACGTGACAGCGTCCACCAAGACGACAAGTCTGGTTGTCCTGCAACACGTGCTCGTAGCTGCCTTCGAACCCGGACAAACGATCCTCAGTGAGGAGAACCATCACTCCTTCTTGAGCGTAGTTCCTGACGTTTCCTGCTGCACTGCTGTCGTGAACGCAAGCCAGGCGAAGGGGAGGAAGAAGCTTTCTGAAGTACAAGCCAAGGTTTTGGCCAAGCTCTGCCTGCGCCTTCTTCACCACATTGTTCGCCTGGCGTAGATGCGCAATCGTAGCCTTTGTCACCTGAGACTGGAGAGCACAGACGTCCGAGACGAGGTCGAGGCGCGTGGCAGTGAGCCACAAAAGTCCGCCCAAGATGGATCTGAAGGAAGTCAGCTCGCCCGGAGTAAGGGCTTCCTCGTCCTTCTTGTTCTTGGCGATCTCAACAGGCTTCAGCTTGCGGCAAAAGTCATCCTGCGTCATGCAGATGCCATCGGGGATCTTCTTGTAGACGACCCCACAGTGAGTGAATGGCAAAGTCTGACGAGTAACCTTTCCGAACTTCTTGACCAAAAGCTTGTACTGCTGGTCCAGCCACTGACGGGATCCTTCAGCGCCGCAGTCGTCAACGTGTGTCGTGACCGAAGCTGTCTCGTTCTTGGGAAGCTTCCAAATGAAATAGTTCTCATCCAGAAGCGAAGGTACTCCGCCTTGTTCTTCCCAATGACCATGCAGACAAAGTTGCCAGGCCAAGGGGGCATCATTCAGCCCATAAACTGGTTTGATGCACAGCAGAGCCCAATCTCCCAGACGGTCGAAGTCCACCTTGAAGGAAGCGTCAAACTTGGCCAGGTGTCGCCACACGTTCGCAGGCGCGATGATGACCACCTTCCTGACAGGAGACGAAATGCCGCGAGAGGCAAGCAGTTCTCTGACCTTCTCAAAAGTCAACCCTTTTAGGAATGCCCCCGAGACATCCCAGCTCTCGGCATCGTGATCGTGGTTCACCGCGGTGGAGATTAGAATCCTTTGACTCAACCTCGTTGCCGTGGTCGACCTGGTTGACAGCGTGTCGCGCTGGTTGTCGAAGCAGCCGCGTGCACAGAGTCGAGACTTCACCCTACGGCTTCCGTCAGGGTCGCGTTTCCACTTTCTGATCCGCACACTATCGATCACCACGGTGTCACTGGTGACAGAGTCGATGTGGACCTTCTTGAAGCTGCCGGTATCCACAAATTGCTTGATTTCATCCTCGTCCGCCTTGTCTACCTGCGGCCATATGTCATACACCTCGTGCTCTGGGATGTTATCGGTTTCGCTGTCCACTTTGTAGATCTGGCCATCCATCAGCGACGCAAAAAGGTCTTCGAAGGTCTTGCCAGGCCACGAAAACAAGTACTCACCACGCGCAGGTTTTCTGATTGCATCGAGCTTCGCCATGACAGCTCATCCCATTGCGAGGTTCCGTGGTGGTTGTCGCTGAGGTACCAGGCGAGGGGAAACTCCCATTTCACGGTTTGGGTCTGCCTCATGTGCCAGTAGAAGTTGATCATGTTGTGCTGGGAGCGCGTGGTCACCTTTTCCGAGGACAGCATCCAAAGGAACTCATCGAGACGTTCTCGTTTGGATGCCGGGCCAAGCACCACGGTGCGCGTGTCAGGACCCTTGCGCTTCAAGTCCAACTCAACTCCATGGGAGTGTTCTCATCGCCCTTGATGGCTGAGCACGGTTGATGATGATCCATGTCCATGGGCCCGCCGTGATCTATGGCACCTTCGGAAGGAATCACCTTCAGCGGCGGTTCCGGATCATAGGCCATGGTGACCACGAAGTACATGTAGAGGAAAGCCACTTCGTCGACAGGAGTAGTCGTCACCTTCTTCATCGTGATAGGCTCATCGTTGTTGTGCTCGTGGCAGGTGTACTCGTCGGTCCTTGATTTCCACAGCAAAAGAACTCCCACCGTGCCACGCGGAGGATGGATCGTGCGAAGGCCCTGACCCATGATCATGCCGCCGACGTTTCTGTTGGAGATGGCCTTGGAGAGCGCCACCAGATTCGTCCAAGCCTCGTCGTAGGACAGGGAAGAGGTGGACGCTCTTCTCCAGGAGGTACAGCCATCCTTGGTCTCAGGAACCCACCCAATGGTCACGGCCTTGTACGGGGAGAGCTTCTCCACCAGCTGCTTGAACCACTGGAACGCCTCGTTCTGGTTCTGGCTGAGGGTCACGAAGACGCCGGCTGCATGAGGCCGAATATGTCGAAGAGACACCAAGTACGGTCGGCCTTGGTATGAGATGATAGCCGTACCCTCGGTCTGGCTCAGACGCAGAAGCTCAGCAGGACCGCGCCAGCCCACATCGCCTTGTATCTCACAATAGTAGTCAACTAGGCTCACTCCAGGCTTCAGCTCTCCAAGCCGGAGTTGTTGTGGCCTGGTTTTGTTGGCCCTGGCGACCCGGTCCTCAGCAATTGCTTGGTGAACCATAGAGAGAGCAAGTTGTCGAACTCGAATGGCTCGTTCGAAAGGTGTTACATCCGTTTGTAAGGCACCTGTGATGGCGGTGATGTTGTCCGTGTCGTCCTGAAAATACGGCCGAGGGAGAACTCCGAAGACAGCCATCGAAGGGGTGGCTCCCCCATAGTTTAAGGAGGAGTTTTGCGCGGTGGCCGCCTCCCGGCATAGATCGTCGATCTCTATCGCGACGCCCTGCCTGTCAAGCTCTGCCTCTAACTTCGCCATAGTAATTTCGACGAGTCCAATATGCCTTTCCACAAGTCCTGTCCCGGTGTGTTGGGCCGCCGCCGGTCCGGAAGTTGTGCCCTTCGGAACTCTCTCGACCCCAAAGCGCTCCAATTCTTTTCCTGCTTGATGGCCCATAAGAGAGGACTCTTGGTCAAGAACCAATTGTGCAGGAGGGCCATAAATCGTGAACCACCATTTCAGCATTGGCTGGAGAATATCATTGTGCTCACGAGAACTCACAGCCATTGCTGACTTGTACCGGGTCGCTTCATCCACCATCAAGAGGATCCAGGTCTCCTTGTACTGGAAGAGATCACATTGAACTCTGCTGTTGAAGCATGAGGCCTGGGAACCTATCTTCACTTGTGGTCGGGGAGGAAGTCGCACATGCTTTCGACAGATCGAGCAGTTCATAATGGCTTCTTCTGCCAACTTCAGGACTTCTCCTCCCAAGCCTGCCCTGATGAGCATGTTTCGGAAATCACTGATCGGCGCGTGGTAGAAGCGCTCGTGGAGGCCCAGTAGCAGCCGCTTTGCCAACACAGGATCCGAAGTCGGGATGTCACCTCGCAGCTTTTCGAAAACTTTCTTGAAGTCATAGAGGGGCTTCAAGGTCTTTGGACGATCCTCTTGTTCCGGTCGAACTGCTTGAAACTCCTCTTCGCCAGCGATTTCTGCTTGTTCAGGTTGTGCTTCACGAGGTGGAACAGGAGCCACTTTTGCTGCCGGAGATGGTGTAGCCGTGGCTTTGGCCTTGGCCATTGCTCGTGCTTCGCCAGTAGGAGCTGAATTGCGAACTGGAGGAGGCACGTGCGATGAAGAAGATGCTACCTCCCCACCATTTTCTCTTTCGGCCGGAACAAAGGGAGCCGCCGGGCGTGAGGCTGCAGAAGTAGCACCACCAACACGGTCAACAGCAGCATCCCCGTGCGCGTGCCCGAAGAGATGCACGTGCCAATCTGCTTCCTCCACAGGCGCATGCAGCTGCTGATGAGACATCAGCCGCATGTCTTCCAGAGCGTGGACGCGCCAATGACGTACATCGCCCTCGATGAGTAGACGAAGAGGCGCACAAGCCGACGTAAGTTCTGGGTCAGGCACTTTACGGCACCAAGGACGAAGAGATATCATGATAGCCAGCACCCGGAAGTGAGGAGCAAACACATCCTGGATGACCCGCAGCAAGACAAGGTCGTCCACCCAGTGGTCGTAGTCAGCGGCAGTCGCCTCGGAGAAGATGCCCAAGCCAGCCTCCAAGAGCTGCATCAACGCGGCCTTCAGGTAGAGGCGAGACTCCGGAAGAAGGTCAAAAGACGCGTGCACGTCCAAAGCAACAGACGAGAAGTCGCCGCTGCGAGCCAGAAACTTGAAGGGCCCAGTGGGATCCTCCAGATCGCCGGGCGCTGCACGGCTTGCTTGACCATCACCAGGACGAGCTGCTGCTGGTTGGCGATGAGGTTGACCATAGCGACACTCGCCAGGAACAAAGGTATGCTCCACACCCGGAGGGCATGAGCGTCCAAGCTGACAGCGTTCACAGGCGTAGTACAGCCCATGCATCCAAAACAAACTGCGTGGCCACACCGGACAACGTTGTAGGCCCTCTTGTCGGAGAATGCGCCAAAGATCCTGAGCAAGAATTTTGCAGAGGCGTCGAGGATAAACGGCGGCAAGTGCTGTCCGATTGATGCCATTGATCTGGCCCTGCAAGATGCCATGAGCCTTGCCTTTGTGGCCGCCACATCGTTTCAGGACGGAGCGCCAGCGGCGATTACTCAGGAAGCCGGTGGCCTTGCGCACTGGATGTTGGAGTTCATCCTGTGCCCCAAGCATGCATTGATCCAGCCTTTGCTTGAAGATGCCCTCGTGGTCGAAGAGGTTGGCAACCGGACTATCAGTGAACATAGCAGAGCCCCAAGGCTGCTCCAATGTGAATCCACGGCCTTCATTGTGTTGCCACAAGAACGTGTCATGAAGAAACGACAATGTAGGCAGCTCATTCCGACGATCTAAATCACGAACCTTTGGATCCTTTGTACTCGATGAGGAAGACCAAGGACCACACGAAGGTGCACCGAACAGATGGGCCGTCTGGAACTCCTGACAGCACTCGTGTATCATGGCCTGATGCCGAGGGAGAGAGAGATCCCAGCCATAGCGATAATCCACCGGAAAGGCCACCGCAAGACCGGCCGCCAGCAACAGCAACGAAAGTCGCCCGCTGCCCGAACAGAATTCTTGGAACTGCAGTCGCAAACCACGACCACGAGTTTTCTTCATCCAGGCAGCAAAGTTGTATGGAGTGATCGGCCGACGACCAGACTGGCTGTAGAACTCTTCTGGCATCGATTTGTAATACTGCTTGGCCTTCTTGGCGCGATCTTCGGGCCAATGGTCAGGAAACTGATCCCCAGTGTAGTAGGGAAAGAGGTCCGCATCATCGCCGTCCGGAGTTGTCGTTGCCAGCTCTTGTGGTGGAAGAGGTTTCCCGGGAGTCCGCAGTCGGAACTTCGTAGAACCTGTCCAGAGATGCCCCAGGTCTCGATTAGGAGCTGATGCATGCAGCCAGTTGTCCTCAAGCACCCTCTCGGATCTCCGTGGAATTGGTTTCATGATGGTTGTCCTCTCGCCGGTCAGGAGGTTCGTGTCCACTGGACAATTCAATGCACCATTTGGAGTGAAGAGAACACGTCGTGGAAGACTATGATGCCGCACAAGGTAGTGCTCCTCAATGGTCCATGAGTCACTTTTCGCTCGTCTGACATCTGCACATGGGTCTTCGAAAAATGGTCTGTCGCCACTGATACAATCTGGCTGGTGCCCCGAAGTAGTCGTGGAGAAGGTAGCTGAACTCGTGCCTGAGGTCTTAACATCTAGCACCAACCGGCGACCTTGTAGACAACGATCAAGTGGGGACGTTGACTTTGCCGCACAAATGGTTGTGAATGGTGAGTCACTTGCTGTAGCTGTTGACTCCTCTTTGGTGGTGCATGTGGTTTCGCTAGGCGTTGTTAATGGTTCCTCATTGGTGGTGCATGTGGTTTCGCTAGGCGTGGTTGATGGTTCCTCATTGGTTGTGCATAAAGTCACCTTGTCCTTGCTTGGCTTCCTTGCTTGAGCTTGCGAAGTAGTCGTAGAGAAGGTAGGAGGACTCGTGTCTGAGGTTCCTTCCAAAGTGTCATGAAATGCCTTTCCATTCCGCTCATGTTCCGGAGTTGCCGAGGAAGACGCCTGACTCAGGAAGCAATGCCGGACATCCTTCCAGCGCTCTCGAATGGCCGAAGCAAACATGCCCAGCCGCGTGCTGACACCAATGGCGTCTTTCTCGGAAACGTCACAGTGTTCATCCACTGGCAGCAAGTAGTGACCGGAGTCCGTGAGGAGAATGCGAAGATAATGCCGTTCTTGATCAGACTTCTGGACCACCAGGACGCCATCGCCATTCTCGAAGTAGTCGGTCAGTATCGCTGCCCGTTGCCGCCGGAGAGCAGGATTGCCCAGAAGCGCCGGACATAGTGATCCATCGCCGCCCAGCACATCCGCACGATAGGCGCCGCTGGCACCAGACAAAGTCAAAGGGATGGTAACCTCACCCATGGTATTCTCCGGTGTACCTGAAATGCCACTCACACTGTGATGCTTCTGGTAGTTCCAGGTGACTTCTCGTTGTCGGTCCTCCGGAAGAACACTCAGAAGATCTCGCAAGGTCTCGGAACCAACAAGTCCAGAAGCGGCTCCTGGGTCAACAAGTAGTCCGCGCCGCTTGTCGCCCTTGACGGTGTGGTAGTTCTCCAAGGAAGAAAAGATGCCCACGGCAAAGGAGAAGTCCAGGCGTTTCTCCACGTTGGCAGTCGCAGAGTGTGGCTCGTCTTGAGGCAAGTCTTCCTCAGGTTCAGTCGAGTCATTGTTGGCCGATGACTTGGGCTTGCCAAGTTGGAAGATGGGATTTCGATCATCTTCCTCAAAGCGAACATGCTTCTCCTTCAGCGGCGACGAGCGGGCAGGAGGCCCATGGAAGCTATCATTCAACTTCTTGTCACTGAAGCCGAAGTAGCTGCCACCACCGTAGCCAGAGCCCTTCTTGCCATAGCCCCTCCTCGCCATAGTATTCCTCACCATGCCAGGAAGGTTGATTCCATTCTTCGGACTCCTCGCCATAGAAGTCCTCGTACCAGGGATCCCAGTCTTCCTGCCAGTAGGAGTCGCCAAACCAGCCGTCGTCCCAGATGTCATCCCACTCGTCGTCATCGTCATCGCCCATAAAGTAGGCCTCATGGTTTTCCTGGGCTCGATGAACCAGGCGAAGAGCAAGTGACCTGGCCTCCTGGAAGCGTCGAAGGTCACCTTGAATCTGAAGCTTGACGTCGTCCACGAGCTTGGTTGGAAGCTGGGCCGCCTTGAAGAAGAGGTAAAACTTTGCCACGTCATTGATCTCAAAGCCAGCCCGAGTGGTCGCTTCCTCAAGACGCATATCAAACTCAATGCTGAACTCCGAGAATGCCATGCGACCCCTGCGGAATTCCATGAACTCTTCTATGGATCGAGATACCAATTCTTGATCACTGTAGCCGAATGCATCCCTCAACGAGTTGCATAAAGCTTGGACCCCAGATGGTATTGCCGATTGCAGGATCACAGATGGGTTGACTGGGTCTCTCACCTCGTCAACGGATAGACGGACTAGGGCATTGGAGCCAATGTCGATGCCTCCGTCTGGTCTGGGAAGACGAAGCTGAAGAGCTAGCCTTTGTGCCTTGCCCTGCAATCTTCCAGCCACCAAGGGACCCACAAGCTCATCTGCACCATCGAAAATCTGGTACCAAAGCTTCAACTTATCGAAGAAGAGCCGCAAGGGGTAGTCAGGCATGTTGGGTGCCCATCCTGGAGGGCAATCGCGTCGAAACTCTTGCAAAGGAATGCCTGTATTGCTCGGATTGGGCGAGGCAGAAGCCATCTCTCGAACAAAGGGATTTGAGCAATCTAGGACGTCGACGTAGAACAAATCCAAGGAGAACTTGCCGAAGATACCGTCCTGGAAGTCAGCCTTGTCCGTAACGTTGTTGGCGCGGAGAATCGTGTAATCAAGGAGTTCCTGGGAGTCCTCGACCAAGTCGATCTGGCCGTAGAGGACAGAGTCTTCCGGGCCGAAGGTCTCGCCACTCAGCTTCGCGAGGGGAAAGACGTCCGGGCCGTAGATCTCCTTGTCGCTCGCCGCGGCAGCGCCACTCTCGAAGAATAAACTCTGGCTTCCTTGCTGGAGGAGGCTGCCCGCAAAGATGAAGAGAAGGATTGCCGCAATGGTTGCTTGAAAAATGTTGCCTGCACTCAGGCCTTGCTTCTTGTCAGGAGCCGGCTGCCGAAGATCACCTTGGGCAGCTGCTCTTTTCAAATCTCGGAGGTGGTCGGACAGTTGGATGTCCTTGTTGGCAGCAAACCACCTCAGTGTGTCGTAGACAAAGTCAAGAATCGTGGTGTCAAAAGTGAAAGAGCACGGCGCAGCCGTGCAGAGCGTATGGGCCCTAGGCAGCCAACTAGGCCTGGAATTACGAAAGCACCGAAGTGCTCCGCTACCAAACTTGGAAGTGCTAGCTGTTTTGAGGCTCAAGCGCTGCATCAAAGATGCTCTCAAGTGCAGCTATGAAAACTCACTCCCTTAAGTAGATAGAATATGGCTTTGGAGATATCTTAATAAGACCCCCAAAATACCCCATATTCCATCTACTTAAAGGGGGAATATATTGATATGGCTGGGACACTGCCGAGACATGCTTCTTGCTTTCTTATCCTTGACTCAACCTCTGCAACCCTGAACTGTTACGTGAAAGTTCGGCACGGAGCAATGCAACTTGGCAGCCCCGCGGGCTAACTGAATTGTCACAAATGGGGTGTCCCAAAATTAGGAGTACCATTTTGGGGGTCCCCATAATAAGGATTATAGTATTTTTGGGGTCTATATTGGGGTTCCCCAAAACTGCCAAATCTTTCTAGTCAGCCACTAGGAGTTATGGGGCTTAGAGCTTGTCATAAACCCTCCTGGTAAATAAGGCAAACAACAAGAAACAGCCTATGGATTTTGACAGGGCCCGATGCTACAGCCGCGCGGTTTAAGGCCTGTAGGGTTAATGCACATGTTCGAAGAGTCCGACTCATGTTGTTTGGGGTTTAGTGTTCACGTGTAAAAAAGGTTTAGGGTACAATCGTCACAAGATATTGTAGTACAACTTCTTTCCCGCTCCAGTTGTTCAGTTTTGTGTGTCATGCAAAAGCTTGAAAAGCTTTCAACGCCTCTGTTTGTTCAAGCAGGCTTCGTGGAAATAGTATACAGTATTCATGTCCTAGCTTAAATATATGTAGATTCCCACCGCTGAGGGGTATCTAATTTTAGGATGTCTAGTTTATGGGGGAAGGGATGAATTAAATGCTCCCACATGCGAGCTCACAAAGTATAGCAATCTCCAAGCTTGGGCTGCGCCGGCAGACAGGGGCCGCAAGCCAAGATGCTGAGAGCTGCTGTTAGGACTCCAGTTTAGTTGACTAGGTTATGACTGGGTGAGAAGAATAGGTACAAGTTACTCAATACCACGGATGGAGTTTGTATCCCAGCCGCACGACCTTACAAATCTGGTGGTTCGGGTCTCCGTTTGCCGTCTAGTTTTCTCTCTCGCCATTGAAGCATATACACCACCAGGAATTTTGCCAAACTGCAAAGCGCGGAAGTCTCGGTTCAGCTATAGACTCCGGTCAACTAGCTATAATTACAGATTGCGTACAGATAGCGCAGCTGAATATGCTGAATAAGAGATATTCTCAGAAGGGACCCAGGAAGCTGTAGAAAGTTTCTTGGTAGCAGGTCCTTGCTCATGCAAGGAGACAGCCGACACGGTGTAGGGTTCCCGGAAAGGGCATATGTGGTGCCAGGCATCGATGGAGGCCGCTAGCGAAAGGCTCCACTTCCCAAGTATGGACACAGGTGGTTGTCCAAATTATGGTCCCTGTTTGGATCCCTATTATAATAAGGCACCTAGTATTTAGGGTACCCAAAAAAGGGACCATAATTTTGACAACCACCCACATATGTCAAGCTAACTTGCAAGGCTTAGATGGGGTATGAACACGCTGATAAAAAAAAAGTCAGCTTGCGAGTCAGTCTTGGAAACGTCTGACACCTGGTCACATCTGCCAAGCAAGTTCTCATGTTAATCTTCTCACCTTTTTATCAACCAACATCACATTGGCCTGCCATCAATCTCCATCAAACCTCCAATAGGAAGCCGAACAGGAGGGAGATTCAAAGCACATATTAGAAAGGCCTGACCAGTGTTGGAATCATCTCTCCATTTTTGGGGCACCTGGTGCTGAACGCAAATCGTGTTAATCATTCAGGCGGTTATCCACATGGATGCTTCCATAAATTAGGTTAAAGCGGTTAAGGGTTCATTTTCGGGTGGGTACTTCAAATCAGGGCTAGACTGTATTGCGGTAGACGAGGGTTTCCCTGACTATTGAATGAGGCGACTGGTGCGGCTGTAGGAAGCCGCAAGCGGCTCTCTGCCAGTTGCACACACTCAGAAACATAGCCGCGAACGTGCTGCAACGGCAGGAAAAAACGCAGGCCCAGATAAAGACTACTGCCTCGTTGAAGGCGCACATCCCAGCTTCCATGTTTTTGGGGGTGGATAAAAACCGGCTAAGACCCGAGATCAGGAACACAAAGCTCTTGCCACTCAACAGGGGAGACGAAGCACAACCAAAGCTGATTGAAGGTCCATGGCATGTAGAAGCAAGTTATTCCTGGATGTAACCGTAGCCTAACTAGATTAACCTCTCAGCTACAGTTGGCTACAATATAGCTGGGATAAATACAACTACAATATGCAAACTAAGGCTTAATACATAATGGAACTCCATTATAAAGATCCCAAGGCTTCGAGCAAAGGGTAGCCTCCTGAAACCGGGGAATCCCAACATCGACCCCAACATATTACAGTCTCTATTATCTAGAGACCCTCTGAAAGGTAACATTCATTTCGCTCAGTCCCCATACGGGAAGATTTAGGGTCCTAGGCCCTGGGAACGAAGCTGGACCAGCGACCACCTAGGCGTTGAAGTGAAATCCCAAGATGACATACTAGGAGTACGAATGGCGGTAAGCAAGATACAGCAATAATAACAGCAAGAATAACATGGCTCAATTTCTACCTAATGGTACGAAAGCCTGGCCAACGATAATCATAGCGCATAAGCAGCCAGTCGACGTGAAACGTGGGATCGGGATGAAAATGCCCAAATGCACCAGACATTGCTTGCATGAGCTTACTCTAGATGAAGCGGGCACATGGCATCAGCGGTCCATGCCCCTTGACCAACGCACCATGCAGCACGTGCGCTTGTAGACTGCCAGAGTTTTAGGTGAAGAGGCGCTTGAACAGAACAGGCCCCATCAATCTGAATCTATCGGTATAAATGCACGTTGCCACGGAATGCCCCGCTTTCACCCACTGCTCAGGCCAATTGCAAGCAGGCTGTAGAACCCCCGACCCCTAGAATAAGGACACTACGCCTATGATATGATCATCGTCTGGTCCTACTTTTTAGGGATTGGGGTAACCATGGCCCCTTTGCTATTCAAAACGCATCACAGCGCAAAGACAGCTTCACCGCTGGCCCCTCGAGGCGTGGTAGAGCTCTCCTGAGCTATGCTTGATTGCGGGACTTACCATAGTAGCTGCTTGTACTTGGGATTACTTGGGTTTAGGGTCGATGGTACTACGCCTACGGCTAATCAGGTAGTAGGGTTTGGGGTGTCAGGCTGAGGGCATTCGGAGAGCCACCACGCAGGCTCCCACAGACCTTGCAGAAATCCTACAATTTCCTCCTACAATATGATGTTCAGCACCACACAGCTCTTTCAACCACAGTAAACTCTGCATGACCATACGACTCCCCAAACAATGGCCCAGCATCATTACTCCAGAGTGCCACTGATAGGGTTTAGGGTTTCTAAGACACCCTCTGGCATTTCTAAAGCACGCGCCGAAGACCATGCCGACAACCCAAAAGAACATTTTTTTGAAAGTCATACATTACCATGCCTGAAATCTACAATCTGGAAGAAGCATGGCTACAAAAGCTCGGCCCTAAAGCCCTGAAACCAAAATCTGCCAACCCAAACCAACAAAACTGTTTTTCGTCAGCTGCCATGCTGATCTGGACTTGGCAACACATATCCTGTACAAGACCTTATTGCAGTAGTATATACAATATCTTTGGGGACTTTAGGATCCCCAAGCCCAAAGCAACAGCAATCTAGCTACGCAAAATACGAAAGACTTGTACTATCTACAAGTACCAGGACTTTGGGATCTTGCCCGCTTGTAACTTGGGCTTTTCCTACCTAGATATCGGAAACACGCGTTTCAACATCTGCCTGGCGTCCCTTTAGGGTTTAGGGTTGTAGGGTTTAGGCTTTTAGGGTTTAGGGGTGCAAGATCTTCTCTCTCTCTGTCTCTCTCTCTCTCTCACACCCTCCCTCTCTCAACTCCAAATCCTCAAGATTCCTGGAAGCCCGAAACCCTCGAACCCTAAACCCCATAGATTCCTAGAAGCCCTAAACCCTTGAACCCTCAACCCTATAGCTTCCTAGATACTTACCCTAAGGGTCCAAGTACCCAATAATCATATACCTTCCCAAAACCTATACTAAAATTACTAAAGCCCAAGATCCAAGTACCTAATTACCTGTAGTCTCCTTAGACCTACATTTTTAGAATGTTTCCTTAAGGTTTTACTATAAAAAAAAACAAATCAAAAAATTCCTAGGGACAGTACAGCTACTGGGTACATGGACCCTAAACCCTAAATCCTAAACCCTAAACCCAAAATCCTAAACCCTAAACCTAAATCCTAAACCCTATATAGCCCCTTTAAAGGAACCTAAATATTAGATATCCCTTTTGCCCTCTTCAAGGGTCCTGCAAGCTCTGGCGGCCCGAAGACCCGGACGCTGGCAGCAGAGCGCCTTAGCTACGAAGTACCCGGATGGGGCGGTTGGGGTTTAGGATTTAGTGCATAGAGTTCAGGATTTGGGGCATAGAGTTTAGGATTTTGCGTATAGAGTTTAGGATTCAGGGCATAGAGTTGCAGGCATAAAGTTTGGGATTAGGGTTTTGGATTTAGGGCGGAGGGCAAAGTCTTTTGCGGACTGATAAGGCTTCATAGAATTTTGGGGTAGAGTACTTAGCGGGTATGCAGGTCGTGGACAACATGAAACTTTTTGGTTGTGAGTAGCTATATGCTCTACACTCTAGGACCTCCCGGAAGTAATTCAAGAAGTAGCTGCAAAGTGTTCAAACAAATACGATAGCAAGCTTAGAATTAGCGAAGCTTCGCTGCGTAATCATCTGGCGCATTAAGGTTTAGGGTTTAGGAAACCCCGCCGTAAGAAGGATGCCAAGATTTCAAAACACTTAGATCTCTAAAGGATCTAGAAAGTAGATCCCTCCAAGGGTTCCTAACAGTTATCCAATAGTAGTATGGTACCAAGTTTGGGGCCCTACTTTCTAGGTCCTCCCGGGGGTCTGGTATGAAGCTACATCTTGTTGGTTGTTAAAAGGGAACGAGAGAATGCAAAAAGAGAAACGGCAACTTTCATATCACGGGGATCCATTCCTCCCTAGCAACATGCAAACCATGGTCCTCACTCTTATAGCCTAGGTTCCCCGGTAACCTGTTAATAAGAAGGGTACACTTTTTCCTACTATTCAGCTTGAATAAGGAGACCCCCAAATAAAAAGGGAAAAAGGGTACTACTGGGGTACCTAGTAGCAGGTGCGCAGAAACAGGGTGGGATGGCATGTCCGGAGCGGGTTGTGTAGGCTACTTGGAGGATCAGGGAGACGTAATAAGTAGGTGAATGGGGATAATTGGGGTCATTATATGGGCTATCAGCGGTTATTCACCTACTTACTTAGTCCCCCTGACCTACCAAGTAACAAGCAGAAAGAGAAGCCCCCTATCCGATCACGAGCACCTTTTTCGAGTTTAAGGTTTGCGTCAACATAACAGCCCCGGAGCGAAATCATATGAGCTATAGTCTAACCTCCTTGAAAGGGGTTATACGGGTGTTTCCGGCTAAGCCGTGGTCAACAAAGCATGTTTGGATTGGGGTATGTTTTGGGGTGTGTTTCGAGGTATGTTTCGGGGTATGTTTCGTAGTGCTGGGCTCTTGACGAAAGGGAAGTTGGTGGGGTACGTATCGAGGTAGGTATGTATCGAGGTATGTATCGGAGGGGTCAAACATGCGCCCTTTCATGAATTACTGACGCGCCACTTTGGAAACTGCCATATAGGGGGTTGTTAAGGGGGATATTTGGAGTTTAGACTACAGTTCATTTCTTCAAAGGCCTGAGGGACAAGACTAGCTGGGAACCTCCTCGTCTTTCGTCCTTGCTGGCTACAGCAATGCAAAGGCCTGACTAAGCGGAATAGGGGCTCGGGGTACATTAGGCCATAGCTGAATGAGGGTTGTTAGGCACTTAAAAAAGTTCCTAAGCCCTAAGCCCTAAACATGGTAATTATTCAGGATTTTACCTTACAGCTTGCCAACCCGACCCCAATGTTCTTGATTCCAAGGTACACTTCCTCCGCCTCCAGAGAGAAAGAGCCGTTTGCATACGCCGCTGCCAAACTGGGATGCTTAGGGGGGGTTCAAGTTTAGGGTTTAGGGTTGGCGCAGACTTTTTTTTCTCGAAATGCGGGGGTGAGGGCCAGGGGGGCGGGAGCCTTGAGGATTATGCATATAACGTAACTCTCGACATGTACAGGAAGGATATAGCTTATATAAACAGATATACACATAACTCTCTCTTTATATGCATATATATATATGTGTGTGTGGGTATGGAATCCAAGCGGACCACGGGGCTCCCACTCTGGGGAACCTATGGGTGGCAAATTCAAACCCGTTTTTGTAGCCCCAGGTTCTTTTAGGTCCTACCAAGTGGTGCTGTGGAAACGCCGCTGCTCCGAAAAAAGGATCCCAAAGTCTAGGAATACACCACACACATGGAGTTGTATCCTGCCGTTGTCGCGGACACCGGCTCCTCCAACACTGCTGACTCATGCAAGGTGGATACAAGCGGGGGGTCTAAGGCTTAGGGTCTTAAGGATTCTAAGAATTGGGTGTGGGGATGTGAACTTATTCGGAGTACAAGAACCCTAAACCCTCAAAGATCATACCAAGTGAGTGTCAAGCTGCTTGAAGAGCGGGTTGCATGCAGATGGCTCCTCCGACCAAGCAAAGGATTTCAATCTTAGGGCACATCAACGTATAGATATACATTTTTTGTAGACGCCTAAATAACAATCAACATAAAAGTTCCATATTCCTCATATGCCTTCATATAAGGTGCCTCAAATAGACCTTAAACCATGTCGGAAATTAGCAGGCTCAGGCCGGAAAGTCCCTGCCCCTGATTGTCGGGGGTGATGTACGGCCATATAGGGGAATGGATGCAGTATTAAGGGTTCATGATCAATAAGAACTCTCCCTCCCCCAATTTATGAATGTTGCCCCTCATGTATATAATGATAAACTGGGAGCAGTGATGATTAATCAGAGTAATCCTAGGGTGTCCCGCAGGAAGGACTTCCTTTTAAACAAAGGTTTAGTCTGGGGCATGAGAATGCTTCCGAGACTTATTTCCACACCCAGGACAATACCCAATACACAATTCTGACATGACCGTCTAATCAGGGCGAACTCACCGCATGGAAATAGGCATGCTGAAAGGGCATAGGGACTAGATGGATTTTGGGGTATTGTATCCCCACCTGAAGCGCGCATGGGTTGGTTTACGTGGAGTAGGAACTATAGGATACATTGCGTGCAGTCTCGTGTAAGGTACTTGTAACTCCATGTACAACTGCCCAGAAACATAACCCTAAACCCTATAAGGAAGTCCAGCGCTCCTTGCATCCCGGAAAGGTCACGAGAAGATCTCCCTCTTCGAACGCGTCACAGCCCATGAAATGGGCGTTCATCGCCTATGTTGGTTGTAGACCGGGAGGCGGTAGAAGTAGCAAAAGATGCAGAAATAGACAAAAAAAAAGAACAAGTGGTAATGGAAGTAGTAGTAGTAGTAGTAGTGGTGGTAGTAGTAGTAGTAATATGTAGTAGTAGCAGTAGTAGTAGTAGTAGGAGGTAGTAGTAGTAGTAGTAGTAGTAGTAGTAGTGGTGGTGGTGGTGGTGGTGGAAGTAGTAGTAGTAGTAGTAGTAGTAGTACTAGTAGTAGTATAGTAGTAGTAGTAGTAGTAGTAGTAGTACTA
>CAJNIZ010002541.1:6895-25877 GCA_905231905.1 Symbiodinium pilosum
GTACCCTTAATTGGGGATATATGCTCCCTAATACTGGGTACTTGAGCCCTAATAGAGGGTAGGAGGAGGGTCTAGGTTCACTTCTGATGTAAAGGGACTGTGTAGGATTATGTAGGCATCATGGAAAAGAACATGGAAACTACTAGCTAATCCAGGGTTTAGGGCTTTAGAGCTTTGACTAAACCCTGCACCCTAAACCCTAAACCCTAAACCTTAAACCCTAAACCCTAAACCCTAATTTCTAAATCCTAAACCCTAAACCCTAAACCTTAAACCCTAAACCCTCAGAATTTAGAGGAGAGAGCCAAAGTGCAAGGCTGAAATACAGATCTGCGAGCAGATCCTACTTCAGGGCCTCGTGCATATTCGCGTATTGGGGGATTTTGGAGAAGAAAATAGGAACTACCATCTGTGTATGTATGTATATATATATAGGGAGAAGATAGGAAGAAGGCATCATGGAAAAGAAAATGGAAACTAATATCTTCTCTAGGGTTTAGGGTTCAGGCTTGAGAGTTTAGAGCTTAGCAAATGCTCTACGTGCTGGCGCGGATGCAAGATAAAGCAGTGCTAGAAGCTGGTGATTAAGAATCTGGGTTCCCCTTAAAAATCCCCAATTACCAGGACCCTCCTTGTACCCTTATATAATTCGGGATATATGGTCCCTAATAGTAGGTACTTAGGCCCTAATAGAGGGTAGGAGGAGGGTCTAGGTAAGGAGTAGCATAAGGGGCAGCAAGTGGGGTTTGATTAAACCTTAAAAACCGAGGTTCCGGCGTCCTTCTGCACAGATAACTCCCACATTGTAGTGATCAGTGACAGAGCCGTGCACCAGCTCTTGCCCTGCGAAAACAGAGCGCCTTTACGGCTGCCTTAGGGTGTTTTGGGTTTTGGGGTTAATTTGGGGTTTGGGCTTTAGGGTTTAAGGTGAAAACTTTAAAGTTTGGGTGGAAATAGACCTTGTTTGAAGCACGCTGCGGCTCTATGTATCCAAACAGAAGCGGACATTCCACTGTACACAACATATAAGACGAAGAAAATTGTTCCAAACTTCCAACCTCCTGCTGCTGTCGATCCTTAACTGCTTTTCCAAGCCAATTTTAAATTTAGGTTTACTGCAGTGTGAGTATACTAAAGCATACTATAGAAATGGTCTTGCATGGGGTTCGGATCACAAGGAACCTAAACCCAGCGTTCAAAATACCTTTTCTCAGGGCCTTCCTTGCTGTAATGGCGTACGATAGTGCGTGGACTATAGTGTATATTGAGACCGCTCAGTGTATATAGGTGAGAGCTTAGTTACAACAAACATGGAACTGTCTGAAGAGTAGGGTCCCCCCCAAATCCTAACTCGCAGAAGAGACTCAAAAAAAACGACCCCTAATCATGAGAAGTCCCCACATTACAATTCTACAGTGTACAATGCGAACTAGAATGTTCCGATCTGAATGGCGATGGGCTGTTTGCTCCCACCTTCCAGCCGAGCTCGCTCTTCATGAAGCTGCTCCTCTTTGTTTTGGTACCTGCCGAAAGCGACATTTGCCCAATTTCTTCCTAAGACACCTGGCACCGGGTATGTCGCTGCAAGCTTGGCCAAGCCAGCAGAGAGCCACCGCTGCGCAGGGCTGGCAGAGACTTCTCTGCGAAGTGGTTGGCGCGCAAGACAGGGGTTGTAACAGCCTCCATCTCAAGCGCATCCGGAGCTTGAGTGCAAGGCTGCAAGGCATCGTTCTCGTGCGAGCCGTCTGGGACATCACTGATACCGCCTGCACACGGCTCACACGGAAAGTCAACGACATTGAGGTCCGCAGCGCTCGATGACTGCAATCAGTATTTCCCCAAATAAAAAATTGAGATGGTTCCCTTCTGGAGGAGTAGATTATGAACCATACTCAACTACAAGAGGGACCCCTACGTCCACTGTTAAGAGGTCTCTTAATAAGGCTAATACTGCCCGTGCAATAGTATTTCCCAGATTATTAATGGATGTGGGTCCCTTAATGAGGCTAATGTTGAAAGTAGCTTCCCCAACCCGAAACCCTAAACCCTAAACCCTAAACCCTTCCTAAACCTTTCACCCGAAGTTTCTCGAAATAGGGAGACCTCAATGCAGTGGAATCCACCAACATCTGCTAGGCACCCTGGGAACCTGAACATTGGCCTCAGACTTTCAGCTTTAGGGCTTCAAGGTTCACGGTTTAGGCTTTGGGGTTTAGGGTGTACCTGAACCAGAAAACTCTGCAAAATAATGGCCTTTTGGACTATGTTTCAAGGTTTTGGGCTATTATGTTATCTATTTTTCGTTCCAGGTAGGGTTTACGGGCTTACTGCATGAATCCCCTAGATGGGGCTGAAGTTTAATTCTGGAATGAAAGTACACCATGTACATCCTAAAGCTGGCTTTGTCGCCGAATGCTTCGCGAGCTTCACCCTAAACCTTACACCAGGACCTTCCTTGTACCTTTAATTGGGGATATATGGTCCCTAATAGCGGGTACTAAGGCCCTAATAGGGCAGGAGGAGGGTCTAGGCATTTACCATTTTTTGAGGGTCTAGTTTATTCGGGCTCTAGTCATGAAGTTCTCCGATCCCAAGCCCTCTTGACTAGATACTCGATTTCATGCCTGATTTAGTTCTTCGGAAGGTTGCAAGAGTACTCGGCTGCAGCTAAGGGATCGAGAAAATGGTGTCGCAGCTTGAAACCCTCATGGCCTAAAGTTCCCTTCCCAACCCATAACATTAAACACCATCCAAAACGGTTGTGCGCCTTGGCCGTTTTTACCTGTTCTGTAATCCCCTCTAGGATTATACCAGAACAAACGGAAAAGTATTGTAAAGGGTCTAGCTCACTTCATGCAAATCCTGAGCGCCAGAAAGAAGTCAAGCCCACACTTAGTGTCCAAAGCCCTCAACTAACCCTTGCCTTCTCGCATGCGGAGATGACGGCGTTGAAGGATGCCGTGCTGGGGCAAAGGTTCGTCGCCCTGCAGTAGGGTTTAGGGGTGTAGGGTTTAGGGTTTGAACCTAGACCCTGCTGCCGGGGCTGGTGTTTCCAAAGCTGGGGATTGTCCTTATCTGGTTGTTCCTTCTTACCGCGGTGAGAAAACAGCTGCCACGCATTGTAAGGGTACTGAGCTGTCAATACGCCCCATGTAATTTTTGGACACAGGCTCCTATTAGGGAAGACATACCCTAAACCCTTACGAAGGCCTCTACGTTGCCCCACCATCCATCCGCCAAACCTCCACTAAAGGAACCCCTACTAGTATGGGGACTCCACATTGAGCTGCAATCTAAACTCCTAGTATCCCCCTCAATGACCCGTATCATAGTCCCCTATATAATCCCCGATATAACCCCCTCTAAAGAATAACTCATATGAGAAGCGTTTCTTTGGTGGTTAAACCCAGTAAGATAGTATTCCTTATCTAAAATACTATACTCAAAAGGAGGATATAATTTTACTCTATATTGGGTACCGTAATATCCCCAAATAAAATACTACTCATATGGCAAGCCCATTTTACAAGAATATGCTGGACCCTCAGGGAGCCTCAAGGAGGCCGTAGAGACCCCCTTGCACAGGGACCCCTCAAGGACTTTGTAATCCCCCAGTTGTAAGACACGTTGGTTTAGGGCTTCGGGTTTTGAGACCTTCGGGTAAATGGAAACAAGAATGGAACACCAAAGGGGAACACTTTGAAATACTTCTTTCTCTTCTCATGTCTCGGGGCAAGTGTTTAGGCCTCATCTAGAGTAACCTGTGTACCTAAGAAAACTGGATTTGTACCAGCGCTTTAGTAACTTGAGCTTCGTTCCTAAACCCTAAACCCTAAACCCTAAACCCGAAAGGGTCTAGGTTACTTTAGGGAGAGGTTAGGGTTGAATCTGCCTGTCTGCCTTCTTTTGCGAATTGTTTGACGCGCCAGGCGCATAACCATGGACTAATTCCCCGCTTATCGTTACTACTACGGAACTTAAGCTAAGTTACCCGAAAAAAAGCAAACTCTGTTATTCAGTATATGTGTATACACCCATAATATGAGCTATAGTAAGCTCCCAGTATCCCCATTAATGACCCCTATAATATTCCCCTATACAGTCCCCGATAAACCCTCCGCTAAGGAGATTAGATTAGTGCAACTCCAAGTAAGTTCCTTAATAGCAACCCAATTATGCGCATGTACGACTACCGCAAGATAGGACCTTACAGGTTGGGCAATAGAACGCCCAGGTCGGCAGACTACTGGGGTTTAGGTTTTGGGGCATAGGGTTTAAGGTTCAGGGATTAGGATTCAAGGTTAAGGGTTTAGGGGAGCCATAGCCAAATAATACTTGTACTTATACACCAAGTGGGGGATTGTCAAAATTATGGTCCCTTTTTGGGTCCCCTAAATTAGGCCCCGTATTAGGCCTCGTATTATAATAGGGACCCAAAAAGGGACCATAATTTTGACAATCCCCCAAGTATAAGCCCCCTGAGTCCGCGAACATGGTCACAGGCGTAACTGGGTCCAATGAGCCGAAACCTCCATGTAGGAAACACGAGTGCTCTCTTCATTGGCCGTTACAAGAGACTGCAAATGAGCTATAGTCTAAACTCCTTAAAGGGGGTTATATAGGGGATTATATAGGGTACTACCATAGGGGTTAGTAAGGGGGATACTAGGAGTTTGGACAATGGCTCAAATACTGTTGTTACTACTCTTAGTGTCATTACGACTTTGCGACAATTCCTGGTTGTAACTTGAGTGTGTTACCTCCCTAGAAGAACTTGGACCCAAATGGTCGAAACTGGTGCTTATTGTTATGACCCCTGCACAGACTTAATAATGGGGAACTCAAAGTCTGGGGATTTAGGTAGAGGGCTTGGGATGTGCTAAGATATTTTTGGCCTTTTGGCAACCCCCACCCGTAGCATGAAGCTTCCATAAGAGTCAACCCTACGCCCTAAATCCTAAACTCTCTGATCAACCCCTGCGCCAACATTGAACCCCAAGAGGTGCCATACAATGACTCCAGTCTGTATTTGAAGAAGGGCTGTGCTGAGTTCCATGCTTGTGTAGGGGGAATGGGGGCAACGAACTAGAAGTCTGTCGATACCTTCCTGTAATTGAGCCCTAAACCCTAGCCAGTCCTTAAACATCAAAGCCAACACCACTCCCCCTTCCTTCAGCCACGCACACAGCTTCTTCGCAAGCAAAAACAAACTGGCAACCTTGTGCAATAGTCGCACGAACTTTCTCAAATGCAGGGGGGGGATTTTTTACAACCAGACCAGATACTTTAAACTCCAAACCCTAACAACGTGACTACCTAGACCCTCCTCCTACCCTCTATTAGGGCCTAAATACCTACTATTAGGGACCATACATCCCCAATTAAGGGTACAAGGAAGGTCTTGGTAGCAGCACCGAACTATGCATGATTCTGGAGGTGGCCTGTGGAAGTCCAGCAAGCATAGGCACAGCTCCCAAAGGCCTCTTGGCAAAAACTGCAAGCCCAAGGGTCCAAGTATCCAATAGTCTGTACTACAATTACTCTTACCAACATCTAAAGCACCCAATTATAACCCCAAACCCTGAATCGCCCGCTCTTTGTATCCCTGTAGATCCGTTTCAAGGGACCCAATTATTGGGTACTTGGGACCCCTAGGGCGAGAATAATGTGGGATGGAAGCTTCGGTTTAGGTTTCGGCAAGTTTTTGAGTTTGGGCCTTGGCCGGTGTGCGCCTTTAGAGTTTAGTAGTTTATGGGTGTAGATTGAGGTTTTCAGGGTTTAGAGTCCGAGGGTTCGGGGTTTCAGGGCTGAGGGTCTTGGGTCCGGGCTGTTTGAATCTCATAGTGTCATAGAAGGGCGTCAGAGGTGGATAGTTAGTTATGGAGTATATCTCTTCAGCATACCTGTCCGCGAAAAGGCCAGAAGGTAGGTTCCATTTTCTGTGGATGTCCGGATTTCCCTCTGGTTCCCCCTTGTCGAGGACCTTTAGAACATCCCCAGGTGGAGGTGAGGATTAAAACCAACCTTGCAAGTAGGGGTCTCACAGCTACTGCTCAGAGGGTAACTGGGGACCCCCCTTCTTGTGTGTGTGTGTGTGTGAAATGAAGCCCGGAACCCTAAACCACAAGAAACAGGGTTTAGGGTTTAGGGTCATACCCCCAACAGTATGAAGGGTCCTGCCTAAGGTGGATCTAATTCGCTGGTTTATAAGGTGAGGAGGGGTGCCCATGTCAGGGTTGATACGTGACCCTAGGTAGGTAGCTTTTGTCAACAGAGTTGTAGACTTTCAGTACACTGGTACAGCATTTCTCCTATCAACAGCAGGATCAAGCGCCCAGGGCTCAGGGTTTATAAAGGCTTTACACCAAATTTACGCCCCAACGGTCCAACTACCCGAGAATTAAGTATGCTAGCAGGATTTGTTCAAATCGCAGTGCTACTTAATACAGGTTTTGGAATTTGGTCTGGGCTTTGTTTTTCGGAGGATGCCAGGAAGTCTCAAAATGATCCAAGTTCGACAGCCAATACCGCCCCCCCTGCTACACGCCACATGAGTAGCGTTTTTTTGGTGGTTAAACCCAGTAAGATTCTATTCCTTGTATAAAATACTATACTCCAAAAGGAGGATAGAATCTTACTCTATATTGGGTACCATAGTATCCCCAAATAGAATACTGCTCACATGGGGGCTTCTGGAATTAGGTCCCCAGGGCATCCCTGTAAGGCTTCTACGGATCCCCGTTGCCAAGAGTACGGGTGCTACCCTAAGGGTCCAAGTACCCAATAATCATATACTTACCCAAAACCTGTACTATAATTACTCTTACCCAAATCCAAAGTACCTAACTATTGGGTACATGGACCCTAAACCCTAAACCCTAAACCCTAAACCCTACATACCCTTATATATATATATCCCTATATTACTATTACCCAAATCCAAGGTACCTAATTATTGGGTACATGGACCCTCTGGGCTATTTCAAAAAAATCCTGAGGCTTTGGCATGACAATCATATTACTACCTGGACCCCTAAAGTACCAGGACCCTCCTTGTACCCTTAATTGGGGATATATGGTCCCTAATAGTAGGTACTTAGGCCCTAATAGAGGGTAGAAGGAGGGTCTAGAATATTACTACCTGGACCCCTAAAGTATGTAGAATTATAGCCTTTTGGGCTGTTTTTGTAGGTGTTTAGGGCAAGTCTTTTGCATACTTGTGGGGCTTCGGTATTTCTAGACTGCAACGCCCAAGCTGAATCCTGCACGACCTGGGGTCCAAAGCCTCGTTCTCAACCAGGCCTTGCCGCTTGCGAACCCTCCCCTCCCCAAACCCTAACCTGGGTTGTTGGAATTCTAAGGGTCCAAGTGCCCAATAATTAGGTACTTGGGATTTGGGTACTAGTAATTGTAGTACAGGTTTTGGGGGAGTGTATGCTTATTGGGTACGTACTTGGACCCTTAGGGGAAAGGAGCTTATATTAAGGTACCATAATACGGAAAGCCTATATACCCATAACATGGTAATTCAAACTTGCAGTAGGCTTGGCCTTTTATAGGATTTCAGAACAAACTGCAACCATCCAGCACGAGAGTTCACAAGAGCCACTGCAATCTCTCCTCCCTAACTAGGGGGCCCCCAACATAGACACCAATGCACACTAATCTTTATTATGGGGCACCCCAGTAAGATACACTCAAACTAGGGAAAACCCGAAACCCAAATCCCTAGACCTTATGTAGCAACCTTAAATTTGGGAAACCAGGCTCTTTGACGCCTTCTTCGCTCAAGGCGGCAACGACGGCCGTTAAGGTCATGTCATTTGGCTCTACTCCGTCCTGGAGCATGTGATCCTGCGGCAAACATCCAAGCTCAAGGATTCAAGGGTTTAGGGTTTAGGGTGCGCAAGCAATGTGTGGGAGCAGTTCGAATACTGCGGGTCGAGACCGTGTGAGACCCGCAGAGAATCGAGGCCCTTGATGATACTGAGATGCCGTATTTGATTTAGTGTATATTCTTCAATTGAGGGTATTTGCTGGCCTGTCTAGCTAGGGTCCCCCAACCCTAAACCCAAAATCCCTAACAGATAAAGATTTCTTCCTTAACAAGGTGTATCGGGCTAGCTAGGTAGGGACCCTCGGCTCGAAACCTTAAAAACCAAGCCCATCATTTCTCAATCAAGGGGTACTGGGCTCCCTAGGTAGATCCCTAAACCCTCAACTCTCATTCCATTATGTAGAGGTGTTGAGCTCCGTAGGTATGGTTCCTAGACAATAAACCCGTAATCGCAAATCCTTGCTTCCTTCAGAGAGGGGCATTGGGCTGCCTAGGTAGGGTCCCTGAAAGCTAAATCTCTGGACCCTAACCTGTCATTTCCAAATATGAGGGGTTCCAGGGCCTTAACCGTAAAGCCTAACCCTAAACCTATAAACCCTACCTGGACCCCAAAAGCAGGCAAAATAATAGCCCAAAACCCTTAAAACAAGCCAGCAAGGCCATTATTCTACATACTTGTTGGGGCGTATAGTCCCCCTTAAGTAGATAGAATATGGCTTTGGGTATAATACAATCAGATCCCCCATATTCTATCTACTGAAGGGGGACTATAGGTAGACCCCAAACCCGCTCCCAAAGGAACTGGTACCCTAAACCCTCAACCCTTAACCCCTAAACCCTAAACCCCTAAACCCCTAACCCCTGGCTCCAGCAAGGTGAGGGACCATCGCCACGAGGTCTCACAAGAACGGATGGCTGCGCTGTAGACCACAACCTTAACCCAGACTGCTGGGATTTAGGATAGGGTTTAGGGTTTAGGGTTTAGGGCTTAGGGTTTAGACCCCTGGGAGGATCTAAAAAATAGATCACCTACATAAAGCCATAGTAACTCCTATATAATCCCTATATAATTCCCCATAGTCTTCTAGGGGATCTATTTTTTAGATCCCTTTGGGGGTCTGGGAACCCTCTAGGCAGTACCTACCGAGACCCTCCTAGTACCCCTAATTGGGAATATATGGCCCCTAATAGTGGGTGGAGAGGGTCCAAGGACCCAAATAATTGGGCTTTAGGGCCCAAATACTATACTATCACTGGTATTTGGTCCCTAAAGCCCCATTATTTGGGTCCTTGGACCCTTGGGGTGTACCTAGTGTAACCCAGACCCTTAAACAAGTAGAGATAATACTAAATTATTGGATACAAATTCCGTTTTCTATAGGTGCATTGGTAACTCTAGGTAGGATTTAGGGTTCAGAGGCTCAGGGTTTCAGAGGTTGCGCTGAATTGGAGTGCTGCTGGGCAGCTTCCACTTCAGGACCCCAGACGAGTCTGCAAGCATTGCAAAAAAGGTTTAGGGTTTAGGCTCTTAAAGCACGCTTACGGTTCGATGCGCTGAGCTCAAAGGGTCTCGGCTCAGAAAACAGAAAGGCGAGTGTGTGGGGAAATCCGCAGCTTTCCAAAATTGTGCAATCCTGTAGTTTGGAAACATGGATACGGGTATATAGCCCTGTATGCTGCAATCGTCGCTACAGAGATTCCGAAAAAGGAGCCGTTTTTTGTTAACCCTCCACCCTCCTCGATCCTTGTATAACCCTCCATAACCCCCATCGGACACTGATCCCCCAACGCAGGACGTGAACAATGAACCAGCCTTCACCCCAAGACAATTCGAGCCGACCACAAACTTTCTGATTGAGGACTGTATAAGGGTTGTTCTGGGAACCCCCAAAATCTCTGAGTCGCATAACCTGAACCAGGCAGACTAGCTAAACTCAGAATCTTGAATTAAGGCCCTGCTGGATATATCCCCTGTACGTAGTCCTAGACCTTCCATCTACGCTCTCTCTGTCCCTCTCTCTCTCTCTCTCGATATATGTGTGTATTCATGTATACATAACCCCCCGTCTAACGCTACAAGGAAGACAATGAGTAAACTTGCCTAGCCTAAACCCCGGGGCACAGGCGTTGGGAGCCACTTTTCTGGTCGGCATCACCTAGGATTGATGTGGAGCTTCGCAAGTAGAACACTACAGAGAATGCAGGAAATCCTGCACCACTTAATATCCCCAAATGTACTGCAATTACCATTCTTAATTGGTATCATATATACGGCAGCGCAAGTTTTCCTCCATGCAGAGTTAAGGCGTGTTTTGAATGTCATGTTAGATGATAGTCCCTTGAAGGATACCCTGTGCACTGGGGGACGTAGCATAGTAGGAACACAGCCTAAACCCTGATCCTGTAACCGCACTACCAGGACCAATTTTTGGCAACCCATCATGTGGGGGCGTTTTCAGGTTTACAAAATCATGATGCGCGGAATTAAAGGGTGCAAAATGTGTAGGGCTCAATGGCTTGAGGTCTGTTTGGGGTTTAGGGTTGAGGATTCAGGGTTTAGGGTTAAGGTTTTAGGGTTGAGGGTTTAGGGTGTAGGGGCTTTTGAAGCCTACCTGGAGCCATCGAAAACTGTTTTGCCCCCCTACGTTCTGATCTTTGCTTGTGTTGAGCCTTCCATGCCTATAATAACTATCCCCAATGTGATGCCATTATGCATATGCAGGTTGTTTATAATATGTGCATACTACTAGAAATCTCTCCTTACTACAGGGTGGAGGCTTGTGGTGTCGAAGGACACGGGAGGGTGATCTCTGAACGAGACTGCACAATGAAACCATTTAGATCCTATAAACGCTACCCTATGGTACATCCTTAGCCCTACCTCTATGGGTCGAAAGGGGTTTAGGGTTTTCGGGGTTAAGCTAGGGTTCAAAAGTTTAGTGTCTCAGCAACAAGTAACATTAAGTCATTAAGGCTGAGGTCTTTTGGTGGCAACACCTGATCTTCTGAGTATCTGGGGCGCAGCGGGTACATACTGCTGCCTGGTGCCCTTTTGACCCTAAGGCCTACATTCTGAACCACAAGCCGCTAGACCTGAATCTCGAAAAATCCAAACC
The DNA here is from genome assembly GCA_905231905.1 of Symbiodinium pilosum. Classification (NCBI taxonomy): domain Eukaryota; class Dinophyceae; order Suessiales; family Symbiodiniaceae; genus Symbiodinium; species Symbiodinium pilosum. Next base: position 17,849 of record CAJNIZ010002541.1, read on the forward strand.
CTGCACCCCGAACCCCTAAACCTGAAATGGCAGCTTCCATACATGTAGGGACCTCAATATATTACAACCCCTACCATTATGGGGACACGCAAAAGAGACCCTCAATTCTTGGACACCCCTACATTGAACTGAGGTTGTTTCTAAACCAAAATCCCACATTTAACGCCCAAACCCGAAACCGAAACAACAAAGCCTAAACCCACAAGGTCTCTGTTGAACCCCAAACCCTAAACCCTAAACCTTAACCGTTTTGTAGCCAGCGTGCTTCCACAAGTTCCAGAGCCTTCAACCACTGCTGACACTTCTCGCACGAACCTCGGTGAATAAGGGTTTACGGACTTAGGGTTTAGGTTATAGGGGTTTAGGGTTTAGGGTTTACGGGTTTAGGGTTATAGGGGTTTAGGGTTTAGGGTTTACGGTTATGGGGGTTTAGGGGTTTAGGGTTTAGAGTTACCTGGACTCCAAAATTGGGTAAAATACGTAATAGCCCCAAACCCTAAAAGTAGCCCCAAAAACCAATATGCTATATACTTTTGGGGTTTAGTTAGCGGCTCAGGGTCCCAGGGTTTAGGGGTCTAGGGTTAGGGGTATATCTGTTGGGTTTAAGGGTTTAGGGGCTTCGGGGTTTAAGAGCTCAAGAGTTTCGGGGTCTAGGGTGCAGAGTTCAAGGGTTTGAAGGTTTAGAGGCAAGGGATTATAAGGGTCTAGGGTCAACTAATTAGAGTTTAGGTTTAAGGGTTTGGCGATTGAGTACATGCACCTTTGGGATTTGAATTGTTGCCTGCATGCCAAGTGCTTTGGAGATTGCAGTTTCAAGCTGTGTTTTGTATATGCTGGAGGTCTGGCTAGGGTCAGAGGGGTTTGTGGATTAGGCACTTAGGCGTTTGAATTCCTGCTCCTAGTTACGTCGAAACCCTCACGAATGAAGAGGACAGACAGCACCATATTTTAGGAGGACCCCCCCACCCTGTAATAGTGGTATAATAGGAATATAAGAGGACCCTAATATAATCCCTATTATCCCCTATAGTCACTATTACTGGGTGGGGAGTCCACCTAAACCATATTGCTTGAGCCGTTAATAGAACCGGGCCACTCACCGCAGAAGCAAAGGAGAAGACGTTTGGAGGCACCTGATCATGATAGCAGTAGTAGTAATAGTGGTAATAATGGCAATAATGGTAGTAAGGGTAATGATGGCAATAGTAATAGTAGTAATACTAGTAGTAATAGTAGGGAAATCGTAATAATACTAATAGTAACAATAGTAAAGCACAACAAGAATGACACTCACAGCGCTCAGAATCTCTCAGCCCGTGGCCACCGCAATCTAAGCCCACACGATCCTGAGTATCTATATGGTACAATGTAGGGTTTCTAGGGATAATATAAGGGAGATATAGGAATAATATATGGCTTCTAGGGTTTAGGGCCTTAAGCAACTATATGGTACCATGCAGGGTTTCTAGACTAGGAATTACTAGTATGGTTTAGGTCAATATTCCCTATATCAGCTATAGTCTAGACTCCTTAAAGGGGGTTATATAGGGGATTATATGGGGAGTATTATAAGGCTTATTACCGGGGGTGCACCCTAAACCCTAAACCCTAAACCCTATATAGGTAATTAGGATTCTTTGGCAAAGCTGGCCTCCACCCCAAACCTCCTTGAAGACGGGTCAAAAGCAATGACTGTTGGAGGAAGACGTTTATTGATACATGAGGAGGATTTAGGATTTTGGGTCTAGGGGTAAGGGTTTAGGAGTTTAGGATTTAGGGTTTAGTTAGGGTTTAGGAGGACCCTCGTATTGAATCATACAGTGCCCCATATACGGCAGGATTTACATGTGGTTTCCGGCGGTATGGACACTCCGACACGCTGCGCTCGTCAAAACAAAATTTTTGTAAGCACATGTAAGCACCAAAACCTCACGCCTAAGCCCCTATCGTTGAACGACAAAAGTTAAATCCTAAAGATCAAGCGTGAAAAATACGAGGACTATTACTATTACAAGAACTGCGCCCAAAACTCAAAATTTCCAAACCTTCAAGCCTAGATCTTCTCCTCCCTGCTAGAGCGAGAGCCTCCTTGAAAATCATGTCGCCCAGCAGTCCCAGGGCGATCTCCCACTGTGCCTACAGCTTTAGGGTTTAGGGTTTTGGCTTCACGGTGGGTTCAGTGTTTAGGGCAGTCCAACAGTGATCTCCCACTGCGCCTACAGCTTGCGCTCACCCAGAGGGTCCAAGTAATGTGGGGCCAAATTTGCTAGGACCTAGGATAGGGTGTTGGGGCATAAAGCGGACATGAGTCTGAGTCGATCAAGGTGAAACAGAGTGATTTGTACACTCAATGAATGGTTAGTTAGCGGCAGGCAAATAAGAAGAAAGGTGCAGTTAAAGTAACTCAATTATCCTCTGAATGGCAGCTGTGATTTCGTCAAAACGCAGCAGTGACTCAGAGGAAATTAAGTCGGGAAACATATGAGGCGAAGGGCAATTCCTGGTCAAGTTTCTTGGTTCGACGGAAAACTCGATAAGTTTGGAGCAATGGAAACATGCCTCGTTTCCGGGATAGGGTGTTGGGGTATATTCGCCGAGGCATGCATCCACCCCTTTCTCTCCCCTAATGATTTCCCGCTTTTAGGTTGCATTTTCAGGTGACCATCACGGCTGGATCAACTCCATTGTGCTCGGGCTGGCTGTACAATGAGGAAGTACAGTGAAGTACTCTGGGCTGATGTCAACGAACGTAAAGTAAGTTGCTATAATAAGGAAACCCTATCATTTACTATGTATCCCTCTTCTGTAACTTACTTTAAGTTCCTCAAATCCCTATATTCCTGCAGTGTCCATTTCATGTTCCATTTTCTTTTCCATTTGATTCTCCACTATAGAAAGATAATCTAGCCCTAAACCGTAAGCCCTAAACCCTAACCAGCAACCCAGTAGCTCTTCTCCATCGCCCTTGGTAAGGGACTACAGTAGTAGCTCCTCCAAAGGTACCCCCCAGATTTAGAACCCTATTAGGCCTCATTAAGCCCTATATACTCCTTATCATATCCTTAAACCCTTGGGGGGTACCTTTCGGCGGGGGTACTAAACCCTAAACCCTAAACCCTGAACCCCAAACCCTAAACCCTAAACCCTTACCTGGATCATCCTGGGAGCTCTGCTCCGATCCTCTCTACTGATGCTAGTCCACTGGAGCACCCCTGGCAATACAAAGCACTTTGCTGACTAAAGGTTACCTGAACCCCAAAAGATTGTAAAATAATAGCCCTCAACCCAGAATAACAGCCAAAATCGCCATTATTCTACATACTTTTGGGGTCCAGGTAGTAGAGAATATAATACTCAAGGGATTGTAAGCCCTAAGCCCTAGACCCTAAGTATTATATTCCCTGCGAACCTACTCAGAACCAGTAAGTTTGGGTATTCCACGAGGCTCCGCTACCACGCTGCGATTAAGGGACAGCCCTCACACGCAAGCACAAACTGTCCAGTGTCTCCCTCCTTTTCAGGCTCAGGAGGGCTGGTATCAATGCTCTAAACCTAGACCTTCCTTCTACCCTCTATTAGGGCCTAAGTACCCACTATTAGGGACCATATACCCCCAATTAAGGGTACAAGGAGGGTCCTGGAAGCCCTAATGCTCTAAGGGTCCAAGAACCTTAAAACCCTAATGCTCTAAGGGTCCAAGAACCTAGATGATAAGGCCTTTTGGTACCTAAAGCCCCAATATTTGGGTACTAGGACGCTTTTTAGGGGAAGAACTTGTCTTTCTGTGGTCTGCGGTCCAATAGCTGTGGCGGGGCCCTTGCTAGAGATTGAAATCACTTGAGGGTTATATACACTAAGGGTCCAAGGACCCAAATAAGAGGGTTTTAGGGCCTAAATACTATAATGTTAATGGTATTTGGGACCTAAAACCCTATTCTTTGGGGTCCTTGGACCCTCAGGGATAAGGACTGTCAGGGACGATGCTGCCATTCATCCGTGCGTGTAAAGACTTCCCAACATATGAAGTGTAGCCTATAGAAGCTCTGAAAGGCTGGTTTCATAGGGGATTATAAACGGGACCATTACAGGGCTTATTAAGGGGGATGCTAGGGTTTAGACTATAGCTCATATGAATACGTAATGTTTCTTTGGTGGTTAAACCCAGTAAGATTATATTCCTTATATAAAATACTATACCCCAAAAGGAGGAAATAATCTTACTCTATAATTGGTACCATAGTATCCCCAAATGAAATATAGCTCATGTGGGGAGTCAAGGTGCCCCGAAAACGGTCGAGATAGGGTTTAGGATTTGGGCTTTAGGGTTGTTTTTTAACACCTTGAACTCCAGTATTTGGATGCTCAGGGATGGGGATATTAGGGTTTGCTTTTTGGGGGTCCCCAAATTAAGGATTATGGTATTTTTGGGGGGCTATAGTGGCTTCCCTTATTTCGGGAACTATCATATGGACTTGGGCAGGAATGGATACATAGGGAGGTGGCTGTGGCTACAGAAGGATTATCTCGTTGCTGAGTTCCACAAGCCGAAGTGTCTACATTCTTGTCATCTCATGATAGGGTTGTAGGAATGCAAAAAAAGGTCAACCCCACAATGACTCAGTCATGTGATTACAGTTTTTTGGGGTTGGGAGTTGAAGGGTCAGAGCCAAAGGTTTTCCGGAGGTTCTAAGCATCCAATTGTTTTGTACTTTGGATATAGGGCTACAAGTGTCCCTGGTCATGGCTCTGCTGTTTGTTACCTACAAAAACCCACTACACAGACCCTGAAGGCCCAGGCGCTCTAACACTATCTGATTCACAGAGGAACCAGACCGCATAAAACACATCTTTGCCCCCAGTACGTCGTGTTCACGCCTGACAATTTCATGTTTCTGATTGTGAGATAGTCATGTTTTTACTCACTGATTCTCCACCCATCCTTTAAGCCTCTAATTTAACCTCTGAGACTTATAATGGCTCGTTCTAGATCATCCCTGTAAGGAAGGGGCCTCAATCTTGTTACTCCCTACGTACCCTAAATCCCTGAATCCTGCACCCCAAGCCCTGAACCCAAAAATACTGCAATCATTGGGGCGGAGGATAGACAAGCTGGTTCAACATTTGCTCCATCCACAGCCCTTAACCCAAAAACTCTAAACCCCACCCCTCAACCCTAAACCCCACACCTAAACCCCTAAACCCTCAACACCCAAACGCCTAAACCTCGAAACCCTAAACCCCTAAACCCTCAACCCCCAAACCTTAAATCCAGCCCAGCCACGCCCTTCTCGCAGGCATTGATGCCTGCAGAGAAGGTCAAAACGCTGGGCTGGAATCCCCGAACCTGCAAGTCAGTGGCTTCCTTGGGTCCCTTCAAAGGGTTTGGGGTTTAAGGCATAAAGCGGTGTTACATAGGGGACTATACAGCGGACTATTCTAGGGGATGTTAAGGGGAATAGTAGAAGTTCAGATTATAGCTCATGAAACCAGGTTGCTCTTAAAAGATTTAAATTAATTTCTTACAATCAAATCGGAAACCTTACTACTCTAAGGAAACTTACTATTTGTTAAAGACCAATAAGGTAACCTAATTGACATTCCTTAACAGCAACCCAGTAAAAAGGTTTAGGGTTTAAGGCATGCAGGGGACACAGGGTCTTTGGGTCCCTTCAAAAGGGGTGTAGGGGATAGAGGGGGAAGATATGGGGTCTCGTTACAGGGGGAAGTCAGGCTTGGTTTGAGAAGTCGAAGAAGGTTCCACATCTTGGGATGCGCTTGTTGGACTAAGATGTCTTGGGTTATTCTCTGGTCCCCCAGCACATGGGCCCCACCAACACAGGGCCTGATTCAACCCTAAACCCTAAACCCTAAACCATAAACCGCGTGATTCAGAGTTATCGGGAGCTATTGGGGCTCATGAAGGCCTAACGTAGGTCTCATCAGCCCGTAGGGCTGCATCTTGTGGGGGCCTATGGTAGTCCTATGAACCAGGAAATGCCCTAAGCCCTACACACCCCTAAACGATAAACCCTCAACCTTTAGCAGCACCTTGGGCTGGGCCCAGCAGCTCAAGTCTTACTTGTGCTGCTGTTGAGGAACTTATTTTTAAGACAATCACGTCAGCTGCATAGTTTGAACTCCTAGTATACTTCTTAATAATGTTGGAACCGGTTGTGCCTTGAGGGCCGCTATAATAGGTTTTGGGCCGGCTTATTCAGGATGAGGGGTAATGATGTGAGGTCCGCTATAATGTGCTTGATTTTTGGGTCCTAAAAATGTGATAGAGATTGATAACTCTCCCTCTCGAATCAATCCACAGGAAACTCGGAACTGTGGGAGGCTGAGGGCCCGTATTAAGGGACCTTAGTTTCTTTTTTGCCCAAGGGCCCTAGTGTTAGTTAGAGAGGGGAGGGACCCCCGAACACTAAAGCAGGTCCAATATTAACCCCTATATAACCCCCTAGGGTTCAGGTCCCCTTGAAGGAGCTTCGACTGCAGCTCACATGAGGAACCTCTCTCGTATACTTTATGTATGTATCCATGCTATCGTGACTTAATGTAGCTTCCTTACCGCATATTATGTTACTTAGAATTAACTTCCTTGACAGCAACCTAAACCCTCAACCCTAAGTCCAAACCCTCGGGGGTTTAGGGTTTAGGGTTTAGGGGATCGCTGAGACGATCTAGAAAGTAGACGCACTTGAAGGGTTCCCAGAACAATACTAGGGTGTAGGGTGACCTTTAAACCCTAAAGCCCTAGACAGCATGAAACCTTGTTTTAACAGGGGGTATTCAGGGAGTGGGTTTCTAAGGTGTAGGCTTCAGGTAGAAGCTGTCATCCTGAACCCCAATATTAGGTTGAGATACAACATTTGGCTCCGTATCGAGCGTAGCTGGTCCTGCAAGTTCGTGACCACTCCCTATGCTTTGCCAGCTCCCATTGCAGGATCTTCATCTCACCCTTAATAGCTGTCAGCTTCATCGCCATATGCCGAATGGCTTTCTCCAGCTTAGCCGGAACCGGAACTCACAGTCTGCGATTGCTTGCTGGATGAGGCCATCAGGGGTACGCGAGGGTGCCACAGGGGATATGGGCTATAACAAGCAGAAGTATGGTTGAAATCCTATGACCTGTAGCTCTGGGATATGTGGATGCCATTATGTAAAAAGGGACCGTATCCTGAATGCGCAGAATTCTCCGTACAGCGCTCTCATGATTCTTTTAAAGCTTCGTCCACACCATGCTCTCTAATGACAAATGCTCTCTAGACGGGTTGCTTTCACGGCTCCAATCCTACCAGCTACACCCTAAACCCTACACCCTAAACCCTAGTAACTGCGGAACCCAAAACTCTTCGGATGAAGGCCTCCAGGTCTGCCAAAAGCTCCAAAGCAGCTTCCCAGCGCGCTCCACGTCCGAGAGCAGTCACTACGGCAGCGACGGACCTGAGCAAAGCTTGCTGAGCCCAGAGAGTTTAGGGTTTAGGGACATACAGGAGCTTGTTTGTAAGGATATATGTATATACATATATATATATATATGTAGGGATACTATGCGGATACTTGCGATATACCCCAATAATGGAGAATCAAATGGACAAGAACACGAAAGGTAAAATGGACACTGAGAAGCAACCTGGTTTACTGTGTAATTACTGTGGAAACAAAAAATCCCAATCTCCTTCAATGCAGGAATGTAGCCCGAATGTCGTAAGGGGTCCTTGCATCATGTAATCTACATTCCTTCACCCGAAACCCTAAACCGTGTGTATGGGGCTCCCAAGAGGGTCCTGCTTTGGAGGGCAGATACGATGATCTTCTTTTGTTAAAACCACCCTAAGCCCTGAACCCCTTGACCTTAGCGCTTCTTGGGATTACGAAGAGACTGTGGGGTACCTGTCAAAGGACTTGTACCAAAAGAGATTAGGATTAAAGGAAAGGGTTTATCAGGGCTTATTAAGGCTTATTCGTGTTTATTAAGGTCTGTTAGGTTGCTTTAGGACTTTTAAGGGTTTAGGATTTTAGGAGT
>CAJNIZ010002542.1:0-25876 GCA_905231905.1 Symbiodinium pilosum
GTGGAATGTAAGCAGGTTCCCTGAAGAAGCGATACCTAATCCCAAAAGCGATACCCCTTGCCTTATTTCCGCTTTGGAGCCTTTGAATTTAGACGCCCGCTCACATGGTGTTGGCATGATGTGACAAATGAGTTTTGCAATGATCTGAGCGGGTTGGGCGTAGAACGGTCACCAACGCGCTCGTGTTTACAGTCCTTCTTTTGTTGCCTTGTCGCTTGGTCAGTTTATCAGTGATCTTGTGATCGCATGCTCTATCCTTGTGAAATATGTGGTATGCTCAAAGTCTCGCTTCTGACCATGACATGACCCGACTCTGAACTCTGCTGAGCGGGGTGTAGTAACCGTGGGAAGCGATATGCATCAACCCATATTATTCATTCATGTTTTTGCAGTTGCCATGGGTTGGGGACAGTGTGTGGGACGGAAACGGAATGTATTGAGATGTATTGAGCTCTGCTGGGAAGGTATATTACGCGGCATCGTCGTGCTGAGACCCATGAGCACAGGCAATAGACGATGCCGGAGGTAGAGAGATCAGCTTTGTGTCTTATAGACACATGGGCACAAAGGTTGCGGACTGTTGCGCATCGAAGTTTGCACCATAAAGCATCACTCAGTTCATACGAACCATCCAGCATCGCTACGGCAAAATTTGCCACCGATACGCTCCTGGCAATTCGTCCGGCTGCTGGCACGCAGCCGTGCCCGCTCGGCCCCGCCTCCGTTGCGATCTGCCGCATCTGCCTATGTGTCTCGCTGGTCAGCGTTGCTCTCTTTTGCAGCCGCTCGGGCCGTCGCAACCAGCATCCTTTTGACTCCCGTTGGGCAATGCCGCCAACGTTGACGGGGAAAGCGCCCGACCTCAGCGACGTCCTCGCTGAGGACGTTCCTGCCCCGCCGCTCGCTGGTCGATTGCCCTTACGGGCCAGTCAATGAGCACTGTCATTCTTCATGCACTGGGACCGCGGATTGGCCTAAAAAGGTGCGCAGCCAAAAAAAAAACAAAAAAAAATGATAAAAAAAAGGACGGCTGAAAATTTCTGCGTCTTTGCACGCGACAAACATTTGTATTGGGAACACGGCTGTAAAAAGAGAGAGGAACACCCAAGATCATTTACAGGCTCCTTGCCTGGAAGGCATCCAGTTTGCCAAGTTCAGCTTTCTTCAACCAGGCGGTGTGCAAACCATACATCAATTGAGAAGCGACGCGCGCATTGAAAATACAGATTTTTTCGCCCCATTGGTAAGGATTAATGCTTTCACACCCGGCTTAGCGCAGAAAGTCTGCACCCCCTGAACCAGCCATGCGCCCAAGTATGAAATCGATTTTTCACACTGAATGAATTGACCGCCAGGCTTGGAAATGAACGCATCGCATCCACTCGGTAATATTTCCAGCTTCCGCCAGTTGAACACAAGGCCATAGGTAGCCCCGCGACAAGAGGCATCCCTGTGAAATACTAACTTGCTGTGCATGTGGGCGTGACTGATGTCTCCCATCTCTGACTGTGAAACGTCTGCCCTTGTAAATGTCACGCAATGTGGCACACGTGGTTTGGCAACAAAAATCGCATCCGCAGTGCCTTGCTGGGATATAAAACCGAACAGGGTGTGCCAGATGCGGCTCTTCGCCCCAGCGGCGAGCAATCTTTGAAGCAATGCTGTGGCAAACAATTTGTAACCAATCGACAACAATGAAATTGGGCGAGCTGCTTGTCGAGCGGCCTTAAGCCGCCATGGACTTCATACAGGGACTTGCTTAGGTCGTCCCTTTTTTTTCTTGGTTGCTTCAAATGACTCCTGCAGCTTGCCGCTGCCGACGTGGCTTGGACGCCGTCGGTGACCACGTTGCAGCATGCCCACGCTCTGGGGTGCGGTGTTCCCGTGGCGGGCCTCTTGAGGGGGCAGCAGTCCGCGTCTGCCGCGAAGCTGGAGCCACGGTGCAGCAGCACGTCATGCTTCGGGACTTGAATGTTGAGCCGGGGCGGCTAGACGAGCGTTGGATTGAGGTCATCGCCAATGGCCTTCCTCTTTGGAATGGAGCACAGGTTGCCGTTGACACTACGCTCGTCGCACCGCTCACGTTTGCTCCGCGCCGCATCCGAGGCCACACTGCGGGAGCAGCCCTCCAGGTTGCTCGTCGTGCCAAGGAGCGGGCGTACCCTGAGCTCGCTGCCTCCCGGCGTTGCCATCTCACAGTCCTTGGCATCGAAGTCGGTGGCCGGTGGAGCTCCGAAGCATCCACCTTCGTACGCCAGCTCGCGCGCTGCCGCGCTCGCGCTGTGCCAGCCTTTTCTCGTGCAGCCTGCACCTCCGCCCTCGCACTTCGCTGGTCGGCCGTGTTGTCCCTCGCAGCTGCCCGTGCCTTTGCTGCCAGCCTGCTCCGCCTTTCCGGCCGGCGCGGGCAATGTTGATGGGAACTTGCCTCTCATGAGCGACTCGTCTGAAGTCCCTCCTCTCGCCAGCCGCATACCCTAATAGGCCCTGCCCTGCCGGTGGACTTGTGGATTTCGAGCACCTCCGTGCCGCTCACATTCTCCGTGAGCTTCCTGCATTGGGACCGCGCTGAACTGTTTGCAAAAAGGTCTGTTGAAAAAAAAACAAATCGCAATCCAGTGCGCGACGTGCAGCACTGCCCTTGGCGTTTGGACGATGCCCGCGCTGCCAAACGCAGACGAGGAGCTGCCCATGGCGGAGGTGCTACAGCTTGCTGCCGATCCGGCGCCCAGCAAGCTGCCGCTGCGATAAAGGGGGGAACCCGACAACCGCGGCAGACGCAAACAGGCGCGAAGGAGAAAAAAAACAAACACTTGTCCCCTTATTCACCCGCGCAAGCCAGCCACAGCCCGGAGCCGCGGAGACGGACGGGCCTGCGCTCCGCGCAGCCGAGCGGCGCAAACACGTGTCTTGTCCCTCACAGTCGAAAGCAGAGGAGAAGGATTGTGCGAACACAACACTTACCCCGAATTGCGCCGAGCTGGGCCCCAACGCCTCCTTGTGCTGGGGTCCGTAGTTGGAATGGCGAGGCGACGCGCTTTGTGCGGGGCCTGGTGCGTGTACGCGGACACCGCGCCCCGCCTGCTGTCAGGACAGCCGCTGCAGTGGGGTGGTCGAGGCATGTTAAGGCGTTGGTGGGGCTTGCTGGCGCGGTGCAGCAAGCGGTCGCAAGCACAGCGCTCGGCTGCGCGCCTCCCGCGCCGTTGCGCCATGTTGCGCCCGAACGGGCTGACAGAACCACCGCCGACTCCCGCTGCTGAGGGGCTTGTAGGGTTGCTGATAGCAAACTAGCCGGTAACCCAGCGTAGACGCCCCATGGCGGTTCCCATTGCGAGTGCCGGTCCAAGTACTTCGACAAATGGCTATTTTTGTTGAGCAGCCCGTGTGTTGCTACAGTTCTGGCGCTTGCTCGCGCCACGTCACTGTGCAGAGTTTGTTTTACCATAGCCGCTGGAGGATGTATGGTTCAAAAATCGTCCACAAGAGAAGTCCCACCCAGGGAGGCACCCACGGACTTTGGAAACGCCGCTAAGTGTTTTTTTGTTTTTCACGCCTTTTCCGGCTGCACGGATTGTCATTTCCTTGTGGCTTGTGATTAGCCGCTGCAAGCTGCAACCAGCCGGCTCAGCACAGCAGCCAGCTGTCAGTTGAAGGCTCTCCGCCCGCCCCGGCAAAAAATCACGCAACAGGACTGGAGCGCCCACTGGCGCGCCACCGCCCTTTCGAGAGGGCCGGGGAATGTCAATGTGCTGCGGCTGATGAGTGCCCCCAGTTCAAAAAGGAGGAACCCTTGCGAGCGTCTCAATCCAACGCGCGTCCGCCCACCGACCGGTCGAGATTCAGGTCCCATGGGGCTCGTTTGTTGCCACCGCTCTTCCAGCGGGGCCGCCCGTCGGGCCAGCGCGCCGACTTGGGTGCATGCGCGGTGGTCCCCGAGTTCGTCCAGGAGGTCAGTGCCGTGTCTGGGCTGGAGGGTGGCAACTGTGAAGGCGCAAAACGCCGCATCACCACCTTGCGACAAGCAGCAGCGCCCCACGTTGACCATCCAAGCTGTTTTCCTCCCGGAATTTTCAGTTTGCAGTGGGACACAAAGCTGCCGAACATGATATCTTGTTCCTTGGGCAATGCGTACAATGCCTGTAGGGCAGCTCTTCCGCTGCCCAGTCAAACCACTCGTGGGGCTGCATGTGTTGGAGCGCTGCGAGCTCGCAATGTCTTACCGCGAGACGAACCGTGCAGGCCAAACAGTTCGCAAGTGGGAGTTCCACGTAATTAAGTCTTGTTGGTCGTTTTCAGCTTGCACGGCCCCGTCCAAATCCGCATTTGCAAGGGCCAGGCATAGTCTTCGAGTTTCGCAACACGAACATCACGAACCACGGGCCCGTGTTGTGAAGGAGTTTCATTTCACTATGAGAAGCGGCGATGTTTGCGTTCTAGGCTACATCTTTGTACATGTGTTTGGCATTTTGTACGGTCTGATGGAAAAAAATGCGTTCTTTGGGGTGAGGGCCAAACACACAGCCGCAACGCATCAACAATGCGCAAACCATACAAGGCCTCATGGTCCTAAGTTAAGTCAAAGCAAAGCTTACATCGCAATACTGCCTGTATGGGTACGGCGGTTGTTTCTTGGCATGCGCGTGCTGCAAATTGTCTGCGCATTCACAGAGCTTGCAGTTGCCGCCACGAATGCGCTGTTTGTGTGGTGGCTCAGCTTGGGTGTGCAGTGGACAATTGCAAGTAGCATTGCCCAGAAGCACACGGGTCAAGCACATGAAGGAACACAAGAGAATGAGTGCATAGTTTTTGCATGTGTCAGGATAGATGTAGGAGTCTTCCGTACATGGCCTTCTGTTGTCGCAGATCGAGTTAATCCCTCGCCATTTGTGTCAATGCCAAACACCTGCCAGTGTACTTCTGGTTTTATGGACCCGATTTGAGGGAGTGGGCCACCAAATTTATTAGCATGCGACTGCATGCGACGTTCGACATTGCCTTTGCTGGCGAATATCTCAGTTCGCCTGGGCCTCGGTTATGCTCAAATTGGATGTGTTCAAGGTCTGTGGGGGCGGGCGCAATTTGACCTGCAGATGGTTGGTCTTCCCGTGTTGATGTTTCAGGTCTACATCTGGAAGGGCCACGTGATGTCCAAAGGCGGCTTGCCCACAGGGTTCTGTTAGTTTAGGCACGCAACAGATTGCAGCCAAGAGGGCCCATCCTTGCTGCATAAACGTGTCCCAAACGTCTTCTTGGAAAGTTCTGCTCAAAAAATTGAAGAAAAAGGTTTGAGACACAACCATGCTAACGAACCAAGGCACAAGGCTGAGTAGCGTGCAAGAGTTGTTCCAGTAGTAGTCGTGGTTTTCGTTGTGTTCAAATCCACCATGATGAGTCAATGTTGCACCATGGTGTCCACACTATACTTATTGATTACGCAATGGCACTGGAGCCAAGCAGTAAAAGATACACAACATATGATTTGTATATCCCAGACAACATTTGTAGATACTGTATGCGCCAACCAACCCAGTCGATTGAACTATCAACTTCGTAAAATGTCGCGGGCCAATGTTGACCGGGCAGAAAACTTGCAAGCAAACATGCACGTCTGAGGGTTCTTCCAACAACAGCTACCCTGAGTTTCATTCGTGGCAGAGGGAGGGTTTTGCTTCATCAATAGTAGCGGGGTCATGATCAACAAATCATATGTGCGCAGGAATCATCGCCATTCTACTCTTGCAGTTCGCAGACGCATTCGACGACCAGTGCAGTTACGTGGGGCTGGCTTATTTGGCCCGTGGTGCCCAAATGTCCTCTTAGATCTTTTGAGTTGTTATGAAGTGTAAGCAACACGTTCAGATTGGCAGGTAACTTTGTCGCAAAACTGTTTATTGGATGGCGGAATCTTGATACGAGAAGTTCATCCTACCGAGTGTATCCTTGAACGCACTAGATGATTTTCCCACAAACTTTGGGCATGCTGCTTCCAAATGAGCTCGCAGGTGAGTCCGTGACTAGTCAAAGGCGATTTTTGGAATCAGTCGAATAGAATCGTGCCACGTAAGGCACCACAACTACTACCACAAGTTCCGGCACGTCATCAACCGTAACTGTCAGTACCACAACCAGAACAAGGACTATGAGTACAACAGCTTCCACATCAAGCACCATTACGAGTAGCAGCACTACAAGTTTTACCTGGTCAACAACGTCTCCGACATCGACGACGTCATCATCTTTCACCAAAACATCCACATCACAGACTGCAACTTCGAGCAGCACCTCGTCCTACAGCGCAACTTCCACTTCGACATCCTCTAGAACAATATCCGCAACATCAAGCTCCAGCCATACAACTTCTAGCACATCGGCCACCAGGACGGCAAGTAGCACAAGCACGCAAACCAGTAGCAGCACCACCCCAACTACCAGCACCACTATCTCTGCAACCATAACTTCGAGCACGTCTTCAACAGACACCAAGACGACCACAAGCAGCACGACCACAAGCAGCACGTCCACAGAAGAAACCTCAACTACTGTAAGCTCGACGACCAGTCGGACGACCACCTCCAGCACGCCGACGAGCACCAGCAGAACTACCACCAGCACCTCCCGCAGCAGCACAAGCACAACTGCAACATCATCAAGTTCGACAACAAGCAGCACCACGACTTTCTCCAGCTCCACGACATCGCTCACTTCAAGCACAAGCACGTCCAGCTCTTCGTCCACAACGTCAAGAAGCAGCACCTCAACCTCCAGGAGCACCACATCAACCTCCAGCACATCCACCTCCAGCTTGTCGAGCAGCAGCACATCCAGCACAAGCATCTCCACATCGACAACAACCGCGTCTAGCACCAGCACATCTAGCACTAGCACGTCTAGCAGCAGCAAGACATTGACGAGCACGACATCATCAAGTTCTAGCACATCAAGCGCCAGCACATCGAGCTCCACAAGCTCAAGCAGTACCATTTCCAGTTCCAGCACATCCGCAACAAGCACATCCAGCAGTTTGACAAGCACATCTAGTACTACTTTGTCCACTTCTTCTACATCAAGCAGCGCCACGTCAACCTCCAGCACGTCAAGCACCAGCACGACTAGCAGTAGCGCTACCACATCAAGCACAAGCACATCCAGTTCGAGCACGTCAACTTCCAGCACGTCAAGCACCAGCACGACTAGTAGTAGCGCTACCACATCAAGCACAAGCACATCCAGTTCGAGTACGTCCACTTCTTCAACATCAAGCAGAACCACGTCAACCTCCAGCACGTCAAGCACCAGCACGATAGGTAGTAGCACTACCACATCAAGCACAAGCACATCCAGTTCTATTACATCCACTTCTTCAACATCAAGCAGCCCCACATCCACGTCCAGCACGTCCAGCATTAGCACAACTAGTAGTAGCACTACCACATCAAGCACAAGCACGGCCAGTTCTGGTGCGTCCACTTCTTCATCATCAAGCACCACCGCGTCAACTTCTAGCACGTCAACCACTAGCACGACTAGTAGTAGCGCTACCACATCAAGCACAAGCACATCCAGTTCGAGTACGTCCACTTCTTCAACATCAAGCACCACCGCGTCAACTTCCAGCACATCAAGCACCAGCACATCCAGAAGTAGCACCGCCACATCGAGCACCAGCACATCAAGTACAACATCAAGCAGCAGCACGTCGACCTCAAGCACCTCAAGCACCAGCTCCAGTACGTCAACTTCCACCACTTCAAGTGCGAGCTCCTCTTCGACTACTACCTCCACCTCCCAAACCACTAGCAGCAGTTCAACTACTTCACTCACTAGAACATCCACAACAAGTACCTCGATCACCAGCACAAGTACCACAGCGCCCATCCTTTCCTGCGGCTTGGAATGCATTGGATTCTACACTGGAGAGGTTCTAGCGCAGATCATTCAGGCCGCAAATACTATGGAGGAGTGCCGATAGTCGCTGGCGAGAATGCGGCCTCCTGGTCATGACGACGGACGGTGTGAAATCGGAGTTTGCCTTTAGTTCAGACAGGGGGACTGGAATTATTAATACTGGTAGTAGGCTAGTAGGGGCTGAATTTGAGAGGATGTTTAGCACAAGCTTTTGTCAGGAGCTTGGCCGTCAAGTTGTTTCGAATTTCGTCCGGTTAGTAGCTAGGTCAGGCGTGCGCGTTTGTGGCAAACAATGGTTTTTGCAGGCAGTTTTGGGGTTCTGAGTTTCTTGTTCATAATGATCGCGGACTGTTGTAGCGTGCGGGCAGAAGTTTTGTTGATTTGATCAGATGATGGATCATCGTTAAGCCGTTGCTGAAGCAGAAGATTTCGGCATGCGACTTGGGTCGACCAAGTGACAAGGAGTAGCATTTGCATCCCACGCCGCTTGAGGTCGCAAAGGTCGGAGCGTCTTTAAGGCTTACAAGGAATGCAAGCAAGTAAAATAATTCCCTCGATTTCCAATCAGCTGTTCTTGTTGTCTCTTCCTAAGGCAGCACTTTTGCACCATTCCTTTGCATTTAATGTCTTCCAGCTAGACTCCTAGACCAGACTGGGATGAGTTCCTCGGGATTTTCAACGAGAAAAAAGGATGAGGGTTTAAGGGCAACACACCAATATCCTTTCTTCGATTTGGGGCATGCGGGGCACCCGAACGTTGAGAAATTCTCTGTGCTCCCTAGCAGACTTGCGCCAGCCGTTCAATGAGAAACGCCCTCTGCACTCCACTCGTCATGCAAGCCTGTAACTTTGCTTCAAGGATCATACGTCCATCTGATTTTCAGAAATGGCTAAATGCTAGACTCCAAAGCCCAAATCCTGAGCTTGGAAGCGATGTCTTAAGCCAAGGTGAGGACCTGCCAAGGTACCCAGGCTACAGATTGGTGTCTTGCAGATTCCCAGACCCATCCTGCTGGCCACGCCCAGTGTGATGCTCGGTGGATCATTCAGATCATTCAAGGTTGAGGGCTGTAGGGCCAAGTCTGGGAGCTACAGCTTGTTCCCCACATTCTTGTGCGGGTCGTTCGCTCCTTCTCGCCTGCCTGCTGCCTCCTGTGCTTCCTCGTCTCGTCCGGCCTCTCGATTCGCGGCCCTACTCTAGATTACCTACTACCCTTTACATCCCTTTACTCCTCTAAAATGCTACTCTTTACTCCTCTCTCGAGCCGGCTTGATTCGGGGCCCGGCTCTAGATCGTCTCT
This sequence comes from Symbiodinium pilosum, assembly GCA_905231905.1. Taxonomy (NCBI): domain Eukaryota; class Dinophyceae; order Suessiales; family Symbiodiniaceae; genus Symbiodinium; species Symbiodinium pilosum. The sequence goes on from CAJNIZ010002542.1 coordinate 9,204, forward strand.
CTCCGCCTTCAAAATACGGCACTTTAATCTTCCATAGAACCCCCGGGCACGATTCGGGGACCGACTCCAGATCGTCTTTCTTCGAGTGTCTCTACCCGCGTCACAATTAATATCTGATGGCTGATGCGTGTATGGTATGCATGGCATGCATGGTGCTCTATTTTGCGCCCCCGCTCTCGACTGATCGATATGCACGACAATTTGTTGGCTTGGCTCCACCTGACCTTTGTTTCTTTTCTCCTTTTCCTTTTTGTTTTTGTTTCTGATGTCCATCCTTTCTTCTTGTCCTCCTTCTCTCTTTTGTCATCTGATGAGTCTCTGGTAAAGCTACACATGTGGGGTTGTGCGGTCCTTGTTTTTTTGGACTTCGGGGTTTAAGGCCTCAGGTTTTTATGCCACCCTGGTGCTCCACACCCCATTTGTCGAAGATGCAGCTGCACATCCCATGGGAATGTTCCATTTGCTTGAAATTTCTCAGAACTGAACAATTTGTGGGGCATGCAGCACGCACATCCGAAACATTGCCTCAAGCTTACTCTTCGGGGGACCCCTCAGCAACTGTTTTAATCTGAGCCGAGGAAGACGCCTCTGCCAGACTGCTATGTCCAGTTGGAGGACTTGCACCTGCAAATGACAGCGACATACCATGCCAAGCTTGCGCTACGCTCGTCGCGCAAGACTGGGATGCGCCGGGTTACAACCAGTTTAGCCGCTTGCTTCGCACTGGTAGACTAAGACCAAATAAGTGCTAAAGGTTAGCAGCTAATGGTTAGCAAGTCGAAGCTCAGAATCTTCTGTATCGCCCTGAGCCCTGCGTGGTGTCTGCAGTTCTTCTCGATGTTTGCGGTCCACATAGTGTCCCACAGTGAGTGGTATGAACGAGGGTCAAAGCGGAACACTACCCGCAGCATCGGTTGACAAACGTACCGTCATCCATCCACACAATGCGGCATGTGCACGTGGGAGTGGGACCGGGGCAGGAAACATGGCAGGAATCAGCGACGCCTTCAACAGCAAATAAGGTCTTGAATAATGAATGAGTAGGAGGTGTTCAGAATATTTCCACACGCAGGCTGGCTGCCAATGGCCAACGGCTCGCAACAGAACGCCAAATGCCCTGCTAGCCAGACAGTCCGCGTGGAAACACGGCACCCAAGAAGCTAGCGATGAGTGGGGAAGTGAATAAAGGTCTCAACCAGCCACTTCATCCCGCAGAACAAAATCCAATGCAACTGCTTGGAACGCGGTTGATCCACAAGAAACGGCGGCAACAAGAAACCCTGGCTGCAGCGAGCTAAACAGCGTCTTGCATAGCGCCTGTGGGATAAGTGATGGCTCTAGGACTTTGATCAACATTGCATGCGGATCCCATGCTTGTGACGTTTGGGTAGCCGATGCGATGCCATTGTGGATCGAAGCTTTTTCCTACAGCCTACGGCAAGCAATTTTTTTTGGGGTCTTTTCAAAGCCCTATACAGGCTCAACTTGAGCCATTGCGCCCACGGGCACCCTTCATCTGCCTGAGTGGCTCCTTCAACGGAATAGTAGGATTTGCAGATGAGATCCTCGTTCTCTGTTGTGCGAGAGCGAGCACAACAAGCAACAGATTTCGGGAGCTGTTTTCAGGCATTGCAGCAAGTATTTTGGAAGAAAAGTCGTGCGCATCCCGATCTGCTACTGTGCGACGTCTTCAAACAGTTCTTGCTGTAGGGCGCATGTGGAAATCGTTCTGAGTAATGAGAACTTGTTGACATGACCAAAGCCGTTATCAAAGCGTGTTCGCACTACCTTATGCGCACTGCAGAATAACCAGGGAACAACAGCTTGAAAAGGGTCAGCTCCTTCCGCAACGCGCAGCAAACCTCCCAAAGGATGATTTACGCTCACTGATGTGTTAATTCACCTCCAACCAAAAGACGGATACTGTGCCTTGAATCCCGAGCCGTAGTTCTTGGAAGGTCAAGTGACAGTGAGCTGGGGTGCAACAGCAACCTGCGGAGCTGACGAGGCCATCATCGAAGGTTATCAGGTTTCTCGGCTGGATGACACGTGGCTTCACCGGATGGTTGACCAGCACCTCCATCTACGTACAGGCTCCAAGAAGGGGAGCCTCTTTTGCCGAACCCTTCGTAAGAACCATAACAGGTGTGGTAACTACATACGCAAATCAGCTACATGCTTAGGAGTTAACTTGGGAGGCATAATCTGTGTGTTAGTTTGAATGTCAAGGTGTGGTTCATTGACGAGTGTGGTGGCAAGTTGGGCCTGGTTGGGAGCGTCGCCAAGAAGCAGGAGGCAAACAGGTCCTTGGGAATCCTAGTTGGCCGTAGTCTGTACCAACCCTGTAACAAGCTGCAGCAAGATTTTACAAATTTGATAGATCCCCTGCAGCAGGTGAACTCTCGTGGCTGTGAGGGTTTATAATGTCCCTCCCGTACCTTTGGGCGTCGTTCTCATGATGGATCTTGCTGAGATGTGATTCTGCCCACAAATAGGGGCTTGTGGCATCATGCTTCGATCGACTTTTTGTGTCTGCCTGGGCTTTTGGCATCGTGAAATGTCGTAAAGTAATGGAATAATGGAATACAGGCCCCAAGTGGGTCTATTTTAAGTAAACTCCGACAGCTCCGAATCCCACATTCCCTGCGTAGTCTTTGCGTACTTCTGAAACAGTATGAGATTCTAGGAAATACACAGGATACCTTCGCTTTTTTGGGAACTCCCCCGCGCACCTTTATGTCTTTGTGGCTTGGCCAGGTGTGGCAGCCTCATATGATGGAATGCAACTTGGCAACTATTGGTAGTGCGTGCAGGCGACTACATGGGCATGACATTGCTTGAGATTACGGTTGCGCGTGGGGATTTGACGGGGACATAATTCACATGCACTTCAACGTTTAGCGCCACAAGGTATTATGGGTTCTTGAAGAAATATGTCTTACAGTGCTATAATATTCTGGTATTTAGAGTATCATAAGGTCATGTTTTAGCGTTCTAGCTTAGAGTATTAGCGTATTAGAGTGTTAGAGTATTAGCGTATTAGAGTGTTAGAGTATTATAGTATTGGAGTTTGGGAATATTGGATTATGGAGTATTGGAGTATTAGAACATTAGAGCATCATGGTATTATGACATTATGCTACTATGGTCGGTAGTATGGCATTATGGTATTATGGCATTATAGTTTTTTGGTATTCCAGTATTGTAGGTATGATGGTGTTATAGCATTACAGTATTTTACTACTAGAGTACGATAGTAGCTATAGTCTTTTTGGAGTGTTATGGTACCATAGTGTCAAGGCTGCCACCCATCCTGGTATTCCTTGGACCTTGGTGATGTGGCTATACCGGAAGCCACCTTTCTGCACATTTTGGCATGAACTTTTGGATTATATGGGTTGATAGTCCCCCTTAAGTAGATAGAATATGGCTTTGGGTATATTATAGTAAGGGCCCCATATACCCCATATTCTATCTACTTAAGGGGGACTATAGGGTTTAGGGTTATCAAGAGGGTCTATGGGGGATTTACAGGGATAATGGAAGAGCACATGGAAACTACGATCTTAAAGGGTTGGTTTACATTGGGGTTATGGGGTATGATCCCTGCAATGGAGAGTCAAATGTCAAATGGACAACAGCATCGAAAATACAGGGCGTAAGGTTTGGGGATATGGTCCCCATAATGAACAATCAACTGGAAAAGAGCACAAAAGAACTGGAAGCTATTACACTATTCGGGTTTAGGGTTTAGGCGTATTGCCCCCATAATTGAGAACCAAGTAGCCAATACCATGGATGACGAAACGGTAGCTACTATGCTGTTTAGGCTTCAGGGTTTAGGCATGGTAGGGGCCCGCAGGCCGGCCGGACCATGCAAAAGTGATACCGTCCCCATGGGAGGGAACCAAATAAAAAAACAACATGCGACATGAAACAGAAGCTACTTCGCTGTTTAGGGTTTAGGGATATTATCCCCATGATGGAGAATCAAATGGAAAGGAACACGGAAGCTGAAATGGATGCTGCTATGCTATTCAGGCTTAAGGGTTTAGAATTTAGGGATGCTATCATCATAATGAAAAACCAAATGGGGGCGAACCTGGAAGATACAACAGAAGTTTCTATACAATTTAGGGTTTGAGGGTTTAGAGTTTGCTGATGTTATCATCACAAAGGAGAATCAAATGGACAAGAAAATGGAAGACGAAACGGAAGCTGCTGTATTACTTAGGGTTTATTTAAGTTTTAGGGCTAAGGGTCTGTGGAACACTTCCCGGAGTGGAGAATCAGAAATGGAACTTGAAATTGAAGCTACTATCTTATTGTAGGTCTAGGAATGTTATCCACGTAATGGGGAATCAAAGGGAAAAATTGACATGTAAGATGAAACGGACGCTACTCTACTATTTAGGGTGCAGGGTTTAGGGATATCATCCCCAGAATGCAGATTAACATGGAAAAATAGATGGAAGATGAAACGGGCCCTACTATACTATTTATGGTATAGGGCTTACAGTATTTTCCCCATGATGGAGAATCAAATAGGAAATAACGTGGAAGATGAAATGGAAGCTGCTATGCAAGGTTTGAGGGTTTAGAGAGATTATTCCCTGCCGAATCAATTGGGAAAGAAAATGGAAGACAACACGGAAACAGTGGTTACATAGACTGGGCATGGCAACTGGTAGTTGGTTGGATGCGTTCCGACACAGGGATTTCCATACTGTCATTTCAATGACGCTACAAGCCCTCAGACATTTTTTGCTATAATTCTTGTCTGTGCCGTAGCCGGTATTCTTCAGGATGGCCAGTTGGGTTGGCCAAGCAGGTGGGTAGGGAACACGGACACCTTCCACCCCCAAACCCTAAATCCTTGTTCTTCTGTTCCCCGAATCCTATTATTCAAGCCTCTATCACTTCGTTGACATTTGCACTGAACCCTTGGAAGTGTGATGTTTTCCTCACATGGCTGATGCAACATCTCTCTTGCAACAGGCTACTGTGGGAGTTGTCATTGTTCCTTTCCAGGCGGGCAGACATTGTTTGAAGGTTGTCCCAGGATTTTGCCTGGTTTGTCAGCGAAAGACTCTGCAGAGCTCCGTGTGGGGATGGTTTCTTGGGGGTCTCAAGCTCAGGGACTTCTTGTCTGGCAATCCTCGAAGGGTAGACGGTAGGAGTGATGGTCATTGTCCCTGAGGGCGTCAGGTGAGCCTTTCCAGTGGTATGCGTTTGTGTGCACTATGCAAATTTCGGCTAGCAGGCTTTGTTGGCAGGTGCGCCGAGTTTTATTGTGGCCTATGCAGGTATTTATGTTCAAACACAGATTTTTCGCTCAATCTCATGACCTGGCCTTATGTTGACAGATGCCGGTAAGCCAGCAGAGTGGCTCTCGAATGTGCACTACATTCTCCCTACTATCCCGCTCACAGCTGATGCCATGCCATTTTCATAGCTGGGTGCCCACAAGTCTTTATGTCAGGGCGCCACAAGCCTTCCGGGACCAGTTCTGCCCCTCTTTCGACGTGCCATGCCTCTGAACAGCTGTTGGGAGGGGGGGGGGGTTGGTTGAGGATGTTAACTCGAATGTCTGTGGTATCTAGGGGTAGTTTGGGGTAGGAGGGTTAAACTGGGGTTTGTGTTTACGGCGGTGTTGCTTCGATGTACGGGGCTTGCACTATCTGTGGCTTTTTTTGAGTTTTTGAGCGGGTGTATGAACAAAACAGCTTCTCAGCACAGCCAAGTACGTCACCTACTCACTCTCAGCCATGAACCATGTGAATGGTAGCATGCCTCATGAAATTCCTATTTGTGGTCATACAGGCATCTTCTTAGGATGTCCCTTCATGTTGTGTCCTTGCCAGGTGGTAAGGGTTATTCTGCAGGCAGGGCTATAAGACGTGAACTGCCGGGATGAAAGTTGCTGGAGAATCATTACCTTGAATGGCGTTCCTAAAGGGATTTCGGGGGTTTTATATACCTCCTTGGTCGCTTGAGATGCATGCGGGTGGGCGCCCACCTCTGCAACAGTAAATGTCTGGCGCCAAGCGAATCCTGCTTATGCCCAGGGTTTTCTTTTCCAGGGTGAGTCAGCTTCTTGGATATCCTTTCTCCCTGCAACGGTTTAGGGTTTAGGGTTTAGGGGGCAAGACGGGAGGAGAAATCATCCTCCTGCCGTCCAAGCCTACAGCAACCCTTGACGACGTCATTCCCAAATTCGAGGGCCGACAGGCTCCGCGTTGAACCCCCCAAGTCAAACTATGCCAGCGATGAAACCCCCAAAGCTATAAGGAACCATCAAAATCTGGACACAAGCCGCAAGCCAGGGGTAGTGACGACCACCACAACATCAACCACTTTTACCTTGACCAGCACAACCACTGCGCCCAGATCCGACTTAGTCGAAATTGCTTTAAAGGTGTTCGGAGCATTCAGGGCTGGGGTATTGGGCTGTTGGCTTCGGCCTTGAAACAACGGGTTCAGAGGTATTGTGGGGGCTTATGGCTGGGGTTGAGGATCCAGGTACTGCGATCACACCATCTTCACTGCTTGTGTGAGGCCATGCATATGTCTAGCCGCAGTGTGGCTGCAGTGCTCACTGACGCAGACAGTTTTGATGATTGCATTGAGAAGCAGGCCCATTTCGGCATGACGCTGTCGAGGACTTGCGCGCAATGTTGTGCCTTCGCCCTTGCCTGAAACCCCTGAACAATGAGGAGTGGTGCTCGCGGGCCATGATTCCCCGGATCGATAGCCGACAGCATTTTTCGGGGGCTACAAAGGACATCCCTGCTTCTTGAGGTCGATCTATGGCAACCTGATGCTAATGCCCACAGCTGGCCGAAAAAATCACCACCCCGTCCCTTGCACAGCAGCACTGCACTCCTTCACAAGGTTACATTCTCCACGTCCACCACAACGATGACGCAGCTTGTCAGGAGAAGTTCAGTGGGTGCTTTGTCAGTGTTATAGCAGTGCAGCGGCAAGGGTAAGGCTACAACTTCTTACCAGGTGCCTGCGTTGTACGCTTATAGGCCACTTCCCTAAGTGTAGGTGCCGCTGTCAGTACCCCAAGCCATTGGCTGCCGCCTAAAGTTGGGCAGCCGATTTCATTCTTGTAACACATCATGCTGAGAACAATTCTCAACTTCTGTATGCTGTGCAACAGAATGTCACCGCGTGTCCCCTCCTTTCCGCGTGGTTGTGCGGCGGCAGTATGAGCTCTGTCTTCGTCGAGTATGGCCCTGCGTAGATGAAACCAACCACCAGGTCCTGAACCCTGACGAGAACTCTAACACCCGCTGCGTACAGCGCACAACTTTCAAACCCTAAAGGCCTTGAATAAGAGATTCTGCCACGCAGGTCCACTACGGAGACGACAACTCCTGGTGCTGCCACGCCGCTGGGTTGGTGTTGGATAACATGTGGGGGTTTCCGAAACCTTTGGGGTCCCTTCTGAAAGCAGCCTGTGATATAGGATCTCCTATGAAGCCCCGTATGTCTAGGACAATATGAGTGGGCGGATTACCTCATACAAATCTTACATACTCAAGACTTCTCCCCACCTCATCCCCCCAAAAGGCTCATATTATTACCATTGCATAGCCGCCCCCCCATCCCCCCTTCCCTGAAGAGGCACTGGACCATGTTTAAACATGCGAGTCGCTTGACCGGCTTCTACATACTTCCAAGTCATACTTGCAAGTTCCCTCAAAGGCCCAAAATGGATGCGTGGCTTGCGGGGGCCAGTATGAGGGCGGAGGGGAGTACCTTCCACAATCCCAAACCTTGACGAGAAATCCCAAATCCTAGCAGACAGCCTAACACCAAAGCAGGTTGTCAGGATTTTTGGGGAGATGTCGCCGAGAGGGGCGTTCAAACCCTGTGTAGAACATGCATTCAGACTCAACCTACGACCGTTAGAATGAATCACTCCTTTTGTACCTCCTTGCAGGGACAAAGTAGTTATAGGGACCGTAACGTTGGCAAGTTGGCAGCCTCCCGCAAGAGCCTGCAACCTTGTTCGATTGTTTGCGTTGAAAAATTTAGCCAATCAACTATTTGAGCTCGACAAATCCGTCCTCCTTGTTGGAAGCACCTTACATGAGACCCCCAAGTCACCAAGAACGTGAAACCTTGGCCTCTGACACGATGCAGGCTGGATGGGTGCTTGGGCCTTGCAGTCTCCGATGCCTCGCAGCTCGTCATTTCCCTGTTGAGAGCGCAGAGACTGCGCGGTTGAGGCTTCGACCTGTGGTTTTATGATTGCTGGGCCACCTAGACCCACTCCAACCAGGAGTGTTTCACTGACACTAAAGAATCGTCCGCCCCCAACAATTGTTTCACAATTTTTGTCTGGAGGGCGTGGGGTTGCAATGATGAAAGAGGGGGGTGGGGGGGTAGACTACGTGGTACAGGTTGTAGTGCTATAGCAGTACAGGTGGAAGGATATTCTCTGACGCGGGGTTATTACTGTCAACCCTTTATTATTGCCGATCGAACTTGTTTGTCGGTTTTCCAGCTCTGAACTTGTTAGAAGGCAAAAGCAGTCGTCTTGACTTTTTGTGGCCCGGAGGAAACATGGTAGTTTCCCAAAATAGGGGGACCCCTACATAGACCCCAAAATACTATAGTCCTCATTATAGGGACCCCCAAAATGGTACCCCTAATCTTGGGAAACTCCCATATTTAATGCTAGCTCAACATTAAGCCAGGACTTGAGATGAGAACGCACTAATAGTCACGCGCCTGGCTTTTGGATTTCTGTGTGTTGGTCATTAGTCAGGACGTTGTGAAAGTCCTTGAAATTCCTACATCGGCTGTTCTCGAAGTTCAGCTTGAAGCAGCAGTGGGTTCTGCGCTGACCCCAAAATGCGGTGGTCTTCTTGTTCTTGTTCTCACTAGGGCTGTAATATCTGGGTGATGCATTGGGGTTGGAGGTCTCAATGAAAAGGGTTGCTTTCAACCCCACCCCTTGGACAAAGAGGCCATGCAGACCGCGCAGGGGCATGTATTGTGTGCTGCTCCTTCCTCTGCACAAACCATGAGCTCCAAGTGTCTGAAGGGGTAAGTGTGGGGGAGATGGCCCCAGGCAACTGTATCTAAAGAGATGCTTTAGCAGTCATGAGAGTACTCCAACGTAGCTTCGCCTATGGACAGCAGTTGACGGATTCTTGATGGAGCCGAGTACGAAAGAGAGAGGAAGCAATACCCCGCAAGAGCCAAGCCATTGACCTTGATTCATATCGACCACTCCTTATCATGGGGTTTGTGCTGCTTCGGGGCCTTGAAAATCTAGCCCAGGACTGCAGCGGATTCACCCGAGTTCCGCGATGCCTTGCGTGTGGTGCTCGCCAAAGCTGCCGGGCCGGAGGTGCTGCCAGAGTACGCGGCTTGTGCAGCATTTGGGTGGCGTTTGTTGGTAAATTGTCGTCGCACCTCGATTAATGCAGCTTTACGGGGATGGCGTGGAGAGCGTCAAAAGGCAGCAAAAGCATTCAGAGCAGCTGAAGATCCAAAGCTGGGATTTTGGATTCTTAGCATCTGGGTAATACCCCTCGAAGTTAAGAACCATGCTTGCCACTCGAACCCACGACATGTACCTCAAGCCTACACCATAAGCAACTACAACCCTTGAGCCACAAAACATCCTTCCAGCGGCTGATGCCCAAGCCCAAAGTAAAACTTGAAATCGGCAATCCGGGGAGCCTATGCGAGTGTCGATGGTGCCTTAGCACTCCTGGGTTAGGGCCTCCAGATTCAGGGTTCGTGCTACTACTTTTCATGTGCCTCTACAAGAGCTAAACTAGGAAATCCCCGAAAGCAATCATGTTCTTTTCTATAGTTCCTGCCCCATAGCAGGGGGTACAGATATGCTGGCGGTACTTTGAACAGACAGATCTTAAGTTGATGCTGGGATGCTCGTATTCTACAAAGGGCCCGTACTGTATATTAGCGGAGCAACCGGAGGCTTTTCTTTTGGCGCAGCCAGAGGTAGAAGTTGAAGCAGCCCTAGTACGAGTCGAGCTAGATAACACGAAATCGCATTTCAACAGGAAGGAGCCCTCAAATCCTAACCCCCTTGACAGAAAGAGGACCTCAATGCCAAGCCCTAAGCGTGGCCAGCCGCAGGTGGTGGATCTAAACTTCTTGGCAGGTTGGTGCCTCAGAGTTACTGGGAGATGTGCCCAAAACTTATTTTAGTACGTTTCAGCCCAGCTACTCACACTGAGCGAGGTTCTGTAAACCCTGAAGCCGTAAATCCTCAACTTCCTTGAAGATGCCGGAATCCCAAAATTTGGCAAAGTTGCCAGCCAAAGACCTGAAGCCTTACTTTAAGCCAACTTTACGCGCCTGCTGGGTGGATGCGGAGGAATCTGACTGAGAGAAGTGAGATCCCAGTCCAACTTTTTCTCAGGCCCGCAACGCTTAAATTCATTGGATTACCCTCATGGACATGAAACGCCAACAGAAGTCTTCCCACCCGCGTTATCGAATTCCGCGCTGAAGGATGCAGCAGTCAGTTCGTTTGGTAATACCCTCTGGTCTTGCCACGGCTGTCCTGAAGGTAACAGTGCCGCATGTCGGTTTGTCGTCAGTGAATTCTAACGCTCAACGATCAACCCTAAAACGCGAAACCCTGAATGAAGCCCACTCGCCCATCCTACCCTGGGTTGCCTTCCTGAATCAAGTACACCCCTTGTAGTAACTCAATCTAAACTCATTCACAGCAGCCCAGTACTTCAACCTAAACCCTCAGTATCCCTGTGTGTCAAGTTCCAATGAGCATCGGTGCAGTAGTCTGGCGACAGCCATTTCTCCCCTAACACTTTCTGCTTCTCGAGATGTGTAGTTGCGTCGTCTGACCCAGGATTCTCACCTTGCGATGCTGCATGGCCATGTAAGTGGCAACAAATAGCCTTATGTATCCCTCGAGCCGCGAAAAAAGGCACCTAGGGCAGATGAAATGTACTTCAATGTCTCTTCTGCCTGGAGGCTCGGGCTGCGACGCCGGCCGCCTGCTTTTCGAAGCTCGCCGGCTCCAGCAGCAGGAGAGCCTGCGAGTCGACTATCTCATCGCGGCTTTGATGGGCTTAGCTGGACCCTTGAAGTCCTTCCTCGCAGGGGGTGTCAACCGAAAGCTATTTGCATCCAGAAAAAGGCGTAGTGTGGGATGGCTCCATTTATTCCTTACAGAGAGCAGCCCTTTAATCTTTGCCAGGGAATGGCAGGATCGAGGACTAACGAAATAAGGTGGTTTAGGGCTTTGGACTGGATGCAAATTGGGTCAAGATTTAGCTAGTCTCGTGTCCTGAAGCCCTTCCGCGCAGAGAGGTAATATCGGATATGTAGGGTAAGCTGGCGGAAGGGCAAACCTTGAACACTAGCTCTCAACGTACTATGCGCTTGATTCCTGATGCCCAGAAGCTTGCATGTGAAACGCGATCCATGCAAGTTCAGGTGTAGGCGCATGGTCGATCTCCTTTTCTGACATGGCTTAGCTGAGGTGTTTCCTACCTCCCTTGGCCTTGCGGTGGCTGTCGCACTTGCGGAAACAAGCCAGAAGGGCTTAGAGACGGCTACTAGGGCTTTGTTAGCTTTGATAGTCTGGAGCGATGGCTGGCAGAACTGTTTTTGGATAGCTTTCAGCCTCTGATCATGTCAAACTTGCAAAATTTCATCTGTAATGGCGTCGCAGGTTACGGTGGAGGCAGCCACAAGATGGCTCAAGGAAGAAGTTGCTCAAGTTCCGGCTTTGCACGGCTTGGAGGTGGCGGTGGCCACGAAGAGTGTTGCATTGTCTCTGTCCGCTGAAGCAGCAGAGCCTTTGAAGTCCAGCATCACCTTTTGCTTTCCAAGTTAGCAAGCCCCGCTGCTAGAATAAAAGGGTTTTAAGTTTTCTGCTCATGAGAAAGCATGGGCGAGTAAGGAGCTCGTTGCACAAACAACCGCGGACTCGACAGCCTTGCTGATTGTGATTGGATTTGCAGCCCTGCTGTTTCCCACCTGCCTCTGCGTGGCTGGATCATTCTTGGTGAAACTTTGCGCCTGTTTTTCAGGACCCCATCCTCGTCCGGATAAAGCTTTGGCCTCTCCAATAAAGCTTTGGCCTCTCCAAGAGTATCCAAAACCTTAAGCCTTGCACTGAGCTTGTTTTTAAGTCTATTCGCGCCCAGTCGCACAGGCCCGTAACTATCAAAATCTCCTACCCATGCAATTTGACAACATGATCCGCGCAAGGGGGACCTTGGCAATCCCTTTATCTTTCCTTGGATGTTTGAAGATATTCCTGTTCTCAGAAAGCCCCAGGTGATATCTTGGCGCTGTCGGAAGCGGCTGGCACCAAGCGCGGCAGTTCCTGAAACTCCTGAGCCGAAGCTGTCTGCAGAGGTTTGGCCAGAGCCCACCATGGATGTCTGTGACATTCGTAACTTCGCATCTGATTATGCATGCTTTACATTTTTCGAAATATCTTGCGACGTTCTGGGTGCTTGGGAAGTTTCACCTTTTTGGGGCGTCGAGAGTATCAAGCCATTTGGCAGATCCAGGGGGTATAATGTTCATACGAACTCCCACCTTTTCTTTGCAGTCTTTTGGGATGATCGAGCCCTGCTTGGGGATTGAATGGATGTGGCAACCCAGGAAGGACCAGCCTCCTCGACGATACAGACTTCCAGCAGTATGATCCCGCAGAGGCAGCAGATGTTCCCGAGGAGACGCGGCAGCTGGAGACAGACGAGACCAACAGCAAAAAGAAGCGCCTGGTACCCAAAGGCAATGTCTGGAAAATGTGATCCGAGAAGCCCATGAAACCAGCATTTCCACATTCTTCTTACTCTATTGCTGTTGTTTCGAACAAATCAATCCGCACTTCCAAAGTGTAGGGCAGTGTAGGGGTTCTGAGGTCCCCTTGACACAAGGGACCATGATTCTGAGTTTACATCTTGCGGCAAGAGGTCGAGAGCGTGCAAAGATGGGAAGTCCTGTGGCCGTGAAGCGCGGGAAGTCACCAAGACGCCTCATCCCAAAGGCAAGAGCGATAGAAGCCCCTCAGCAGGGAAAAAGGGTCAGACGTGTTTTGGTTCCTGCAGATATTCGGAAGAAGCATGGGTTGCCACCAAACAGAGAAACATTTCTATTTTCTTTTTCAGGATGGAGGGTGTCGTGTCCAAGTCTGAAGAACATCTGCTTCTTATGGCCTGTGTTTTGGGAGCACTTGCAGAGAATGCACATTTGGCTTGTGGTAACTTCTGCCTCGAACCACAGCCAAGGAGCCGACACAGGAGCTTTCCTCAGAGGAGGACGTGGAGGTCTTCCGGTGGCCCGTCCCAGAGGCGCCGCCAGAGGAGGCCTGAAAGGCTTTGCACTCAAAATAGGGAATGTAGCGTGGCGGGCTGAGGCTAAAGGGTGGAAGATCTTGGGACGTGCGGCAACCCCTAGTCCTCCTGTGATCGCTACACACGTCTCCAAGGCTTCATTTCAAGGCAATCCAGCTTATTCGTTGTCCCCATGTCCACAGAGATCTGCCAAATTTTTCTGAGGGTATGAAGCCTGGGTTCATGTTGGGGTTTCTTACAATGAGTCGGGGCTCATGTACTACTTAAAGTTTTTGGCTTGGGGTTGAAGCATTTTAGAGCTCTGGGTAGCAGGCGAATGAAGGGAAGGTTCTACTAGCTCCTCAACCCCTGCGCGAGCTTGGCCATGTCATCAATATGTTTCTGGTCCGAGAATCCCCATAGGCACCCCCGCGATACATCTTTGCATCAAGGGCAAATTTGTGTATAGATCCGACAATGGGACCCACCGCGCCCCGCTTGCATGGTAATGACAGACCTGAAGGCAGAGATTTGAAATCCAAAACCTCAACGGAAGTTTTGTATATAATCCTTCATGTGGACCTCTGACAGTAGCCCAAAGCCCTGCGATGAGGAGGTGCTTGAGCCGAAGAAGCTCACGCAGCCAAAGAAGTTGATACCGAAAAAGGTGGTGAGCGGGGAGTGGGGGGTGGGTTCAGTTGAGGGCTTGAGGCTTAAGGGGTTGTCGGGCTAACGTAGGAATTTGGGTTGAGGATGAAGGGTTTAGAGCTTTTGGGATTTGCATTTTGGGTTTCGGGATTGAGGGCCAGGAGTGAGGGATTACGATTTGAGACTTGCTTGCTGCAGAGTACATGAGCACCAAAACATGAGTACCACAAACATGATCGAAGGCCAGAAAGCCAAAGAAACACTCCGTGCCTCGGCCCTAAATTTTTGGGTTTTGAGGTCTATGATTTCATTGAAGGTGTGGGCTCAGGGCATTGGCACACCGTCCTTCCTCCAGATGGACATGGAAGTTGTCCAGGGGGCTTATGGGGTTCTATGTTTGTTGTTTTAAGGCGAAAAACGCTTCAGACTTAGTCCTTAAGGTTCAAGGCCCCTATACCAGCAGCTGCTCAACAGCAGGTCTTGTTAGCACAGTAGCGTGTTCGGCAGGGTGTATCTCGAGTCTGTGGATGTCTTTGAGCTTCTTTTTGGGATCATAGCCATGCAGGACCCAGAAGTATTGGCCTCATATGACACTTGGGGCATCAGAGCACAGCCACCCTAATGCCCTAATGGTTGCTGCGCCAATGCTCAAAGCATGCTTTGCAAGCAAGGAGCCCAAGAAGGAGAAGGCCATCGCAGTACCTGTGGATGGCGATTTCAGTTCGTGGTTGGAGGATGAGGTGGGCATGTGTGAAGCTCATGGATGCACCAACTAGGCAGGATCTTCCCAAAAGAGCCGACCCTTTTGAGACCTCTTCCTCAGGTGGAACCACCGCCGTTACCTTGGGAGGAAGATTCCGAAGATTCTGCAGATAATGCTACTTCGCAAGCATGCCCCAGTAAGCAAGACCGCCATGAAACATGGTAAGGTCACTCACTGGGCTTGCTTGCTTTTCAATCGACAAGTTTCTCAAGAAGCCCTTCCCAGCCACCCTCAGCATCGCTAGTTTGATTACCCTGGTATAGCAGTAGCAGCAAAATCATCAAAAGCAAGCAACAAACGACAAATAGTAAACGACAAACAACAAACATACAACAACAACCCGCCAACAGCCACCGCCGTTGCCGTCACCGCCATCTTCACCGCCAGCGCAAGCGCCACTGCCACTGCCACCGCCGTCGCCAGCCCCACCGCCGCCACCACCACTCCCCGCCGCCGCCACCACCACAGCCGCCGCCACCGCCACCGCCGCCACCGCCACCGCAACCGCTACCGCTGCGGCCGCCAGCAGCAGCAGCAGCCGCCACACCACCACCACCACCGCCACCACCACCACCACCAGCACCACCACCAGCACCAGCACCAGCACCAGCACTACAAGCACAAGCAAACCAACCAACCCATAACCCACGACATTCACGACCAACAACCAACAACTTTGTTGTGGTCGTCGTCTCAACGTCGTCGTCGTTGTCGTCGTCGTAGCAGTAGTAGTCGTAGTTGTAGTATGTCGTCGTAGTAGTAGTGGTAGTAGTAGTAGACGTCGTAGTAGTAGTGGTGGTAGTAGTAGGACCCTATCGCATATTTGACGGTGGTATTTTCTGTTCATCTGCGTACAAAATCACTGGCAAGCGCAGCATGCACAGCATTGCATGCACGAAAATTGCCAGGGCGGCCAAACATGTTTTCAGCCGCCAACATTCGCCTTACAGGAAAAAGTTTTCACTTGTCGCATGAAAAATCTTCCATAACAAGAAACAGGTCTATAGGAGCGGTCACTTTGCTCCTTTCAGAACTCCTCATACCCTTGGACGAATAGGGCGTACCCTGGACCAATAGGGCGATGGTAAAAGTAAATCAGAATTCCTCATACCCTTGGACTGATGGGGCGTACCCTGGATGATGGGGCAATGGTAAAAGTAAATCAGACTCCTCATACCCTTGGACTAGTGGGTCGTACCCTGGACTAATGGGAGCGGTAGATCCCCAACAAATTGACAACCGCCCCCCTTACAAAGAACTTGAAATGAGCACGAAACCGCCATAGAACGCACGATTTCGAGAACACGAACACCCGACTACTAAGCCACGTATGACAAGATCTAGCATCGGTAGATGTCGCAAAACGGCAAAACCACCTCCCCTAAAAAAAGCCCTAAAAAAAGCATAAAATGCACATTTTCAAGCAACACGAACACCCCAATACTAAGCCAGCCCCCCCCCCAGAAATCCTGAAACAACCGCGAAACCACCATAAAACGCGTGTGAAGTAAAGAAAAACGCGCCGTCAAATACGCGTCAATTTCTTAATAGTAGTAGTAGTAGTAGTAGGAGGAGGAGGAGGAGGAGTAGTAGTAGTAGTGTAGCTGTACCAGCAGCAGCAGCAGCAGCAGCAGGAGTAGTAGTAGTAGTAGTAGTAGTAGAAGAAGTAGAAGTAGAAGTAGAAGTAGAAGTAGAAGTAGTAGTAGGAGTAGTAGGTCCCCGGCGGGGAAAACACCAAGAAACAGATTCACAAAGATGTCATGCAATGGTATCAGAAGGTTTCCCCACTGGGCATCAATAATATCATGATGATAATGGCATTATGACCCAATTAGACACCATAATATCATGATAATAATGACAATATAGCCCAAATAGAGTCCATAATATCTTGTTAGTAATGACAGTATACTCAGTATCGAAGCATCATGATGCTCATGATGCCG